>JAWWMS010000287.1:3076958-3099462 GCA_035048045.1 Chlorospingus semifuscus | reverse complement strand
TGTCCAGCCTGGCCTTGGACACTTCCAGGGATCCAGGGGCAGCCACAGCTTCTCTGGGCACCCTGTGCCAGGGTCTCACCACTGAGATTTTCTTCCTTATGTCCCACCTAACCCTGCCCTCTGCGAGTTTGATTCTATTCCCCCTTGTCCTGTCACTTGTCCAAAGTCCTTCAAGCAGGCAGGGACAAGGAATGGCTGGAATTTGTCCCATTGCTGGGAGCTCAGGGGACAGGGCAACCATCTCCTTACCAGCCTGTCTCTCCAAAGACAACAAAAACCAGCAGAAGTTGGTGAAAATTTTTTCCTTTCACATAAATTTGTTCCCTTTTCTTTTTTTTTTTCTTTTTTTTAATTCCCTTTTTACTTTCTTTTGCAGTTGCAAATGTTTTGAGAATCCATCATCCTCCCAGGTTGATGGCAAGGCCCTCGTGACCCAGCTGTGAGTCACCATTCCCAGCTGGGTGGCTCTGAAGAGAGACAAGGAGCTCAGATGTGTCCCTGATTCCCCACCAGCACAGGCCAGGAACATCTGTCTGCTCCTTCCCTTCCTTCAGACGCTCCCAAGGAGGGGGCAGACAGGCAAGTAGGGATATGAAAGGGAAAGGATCAACTGGCCATGTTGTATTAGCCAACTTAAATAATTCCTCTTGGCTGTGGAAACAGTCTTCCCATCCAAAGCTGCTTTTTTTTTTTTTTCTTTCCTTTCCTTTATATTTTTTTTTTCCCAAACAGGAACAATTTATTTCCACTTTTGGGCAGGTTTCTTGGCCGAGGGCGAGCTCTCCCCATTGCCTCTCATGAGCCACTTCCCTGTGTGTGCCCCCCAAGTGACCTCAGAAAGGGCCTCGGGGACCCAACTTTGGTGAATAGCAAAATCAAAATATGCAAATGGAGCCTGGATGATCCCATATATAATCATGCAAACATTTTTTCCTGCACTGCTGCCTGTGCCCAGCTTCCTGCCCTACTGCTCTGAGTGCCTCAGCACTGTCTATAGCTGTTGAGCTGAAGCACCCGGGGATGGCTCCTGAAGCAGGAAGAGAGTTCAATCTGCAGGATGGCTTTTCCAGACACTTTCTTTCTCATTCCCCCACAAGATAGTTGCTATTCCTCCGGATTTTCACTGTGGTAATTTGGATGCCTCTACTTCAGAGCCAAGAGGAGATAAATGCCTCGTTCAGCCTCTTCAGTCCACTCTAGTTCTATTTTAGTTTGAGGAGCCTGTGCTACTTGGAGAGTGGGAGCAATTCCTGCCAATAACTCAATCTTTCTCTAAAGTTCGGCATCTCATGCTGGGGGAAAAAAAAATAAAAGTGAAAAGTAAAACTACATGATGCAGTGCAGGGAGCTGAGTCCTGGAGTCAGGTTTGGGTGACAAAAAGTGTGAATCCTGAATCCCAGAATGAGTTGGGTTGGGAGAGACCTTAAAGATAATAATTTTCCACCTGGACAGGGACACCTTCCACTATCCCAGTTTGCTCCAAGTCCCATCCAGCCTGGCCTTGGGCACTTCCAGGGGTAGCCACAGCTTCTCTGGAACCTGTGCTAGAGCCTCACCACCCTCTCAGGGAAGAATTCCTTCAAGGTAGAAGTGATAAAGTTCACCTGGGAATTTAATCTCTTTATTTGTAATGCTCTATGAAGTATTAGCAAAAGCCCAAACTCTATTAAAAAAAAATTCCATACAAATTTCCATTTTAAATTTGTAAGGAAAAAGCCCTAAACTTCTGCAACCAATTAATTTTTATAAAATTCTTTATATACTTTGGCTCAAATTTTTAATACAGTCTCAAGGAATGATTGATTTTCACAGTAAGCCCTCTGTCTAAACCCATAGGAAAGCACTCCCTGTGCTGTCCCAGTGGGTGTGAGATGGGAGCATCCTGTGGGCTGAGGAGCAAGAGGGGAGGAAGTGTCATCCACAATATCTGAACAATGAACAGAGCACCTTCCCACAAAGTCAATTATCCTTTCAAAACAACCATCACATATGCTCAGGAACCAGATGTTGATATTGTGATATTAATCTAAAGGGAAGGTTGAATTTTATTTTTTTTTAATGTTGGCTTTTTAAGGATCAAGCTGGATATTTTCAATATAATTGATAGAAGAGAGCCATATCCCCAAAGCCTGTTTGTTTCAAACTCAATAATTTTTTTTCTGGACAAAGCATGAAATGAAAAACCCATTGTGAATGTCACTGTATTTGATTGGAGGTAAAGTGCCACATCAACTGCTGTTTCTAAAAAATATACATGCATCAAAAATTATACATCACCAGTGTGGCCTGGGCTTGGAATAACCTGGTCCAGTGGAAGGTTTACCTGGCCTAGGGGTAGGGAATGGAATGATCTGGGTTGGAAGGGACCTTAAACCCCATCCCATCCCATCCCATCCCATCCCATCCCATCCCATCCCACTCCTGCCATGCTCAGGGACATCTTCCACTCTTCCAGGTTGCTCCAAACCCCATCCAACCTGGCCTTAGACATTTCCAGGTGTTCATTTAAATCAATGTTTTATAACTGTAGCAGCCCCTGTGCTCATTCAGACACTTTCCCTTTTTATCCAGTTGGACATCCTAAATTACTTTTATCATAATGCTGGAGAAGTTATTGTCTTACCTCTCTTAGGACATGCTGGAGGGTTTATTCTCCCCTTGCTAACTAAGTAGTTGTACTCATAAATCTTTGTGCATTGAGAACAGAATAGACTTTATATGCCCAGAAATTTCTCATGATTTCTAAGCTATTATCCCCAAATCCTAATTAACCATTATTAAAAATAATGTGTCCTTTTTAGGATGTGAGATACAGCAGCACGATAAGATACGATGTGAAAATCCCAAATATCACATAGTGTAGTTCTGCTGCTTTACTTTTCTCCTTTTATTAGAGATTTCCAACATACTGCTGCATTTCCATTCCAAGTGGCAAGATTCAATAGTATATATTTTGCAAACTGCCAAAGCAGAGCCATTGGATTTAGTTTCCTAATAATCAAACAACTGTATAACGTGCCTGTACATGTCAGGGACTGAGGAAAGCAGATTTATACACAGCACCCTGTATTTTGTGGATAGCGATAACCCACCCAAATCTAATTTAATCAAATATTTAAAGAGGTAATAATTAATTTTTAAAGAATTGAAGTGAACCATAACTAGGAAGAAATGTTATTGTTTATTTTTAATGCCAGAACAGTATTCCTGATGCATTTTTAATATTTCATTAAGGCAGTAACTTTCATACTGTGTTTTTTCAAGTTTTTGTATCTCAGTGATACTTTTTTTCCCCTGAACAGAGGTGAAATATTGCAGGCAAACTCAAGGCTTGAACTGATACATTCTTTGAGGATCTTTTGTCATAACTAATTAAACACAACCAGAAGTATTTTTAAACAAGTTAAGACACAACACCTGGTTGGGAGCCAGGCGAGTGCTTCTTTTTTTAGCTTGTGACTGTGTCCTTCCCATCACATACAATTTTCTATCCTCTTTTTTGAGCTATTATTCATAATTCTTATTTTTTAGGAGAGGTATTTTCAAGCAGGGTTCTAAACCCCACCACCCCCTGTGCCCTCCAGAGCTCCAAACTGCTCTGTCTTGGTTCTTTTGTTTTTTTGATGAAGTGTCTCTCACATTTCGAGCCTTTTATACTCAAAACTGTGGAAGGCTGTTTATTGCACTCTGGCTCCAGCCCTAGTTAAAGGTGTGAACTACCAAAGTGGAAGGGAGCACATGCACATTAACACTGCTGTGGGAAACACTGCCTGACAGATGGATGCATGTTAAATGGATGTTGGAAGGAAGGTGTTTGCAATAAAAATCTTGAGTATGGCATCAGAGGAAGACCACACACAATTTTCCAGCTTTATGTCTGCAGTATATAAGGGTCAAGCTTGTTATAGTCCTCCTGTTTTTGTTTTTTTTTTTTTTTTGCTGTCACAGACTTTGCTCTGCTGCTCTCCACAGCTTCGACAAGAAGGTGAAGTATCAGGGTTCAAATGCCACATATAAGTGGTTCTATTTGAATTCCAACGTACACAGACACGTTTCTATTTGGTATTTCATAGCAATATCTCCAAAGAAGGGCAGTGGAGCTGGAGAAGGCTCTGGAGCACCAGAAGCGGCTGGAGAGGCTCAGCCTGGAGAAAAGGGGGCTCAGGAGGGACCTTCTCACTCTGAAGAACTCTCTGACAAGAGGGTCCAGCCGGGTTGTCTCTCCTCCTCAGTATCAAGCAATAGGACAAGAGGAATGACCTCAAGTTGCATCAAGGGAGGTTTAGATTGGCTATCAAGGCATTTTTCTCCATGGAAAGGGTGATCCAGCCCTGGCATAGCTGTCCAGGGCAGTGGTGGAGTCCCCATCCTCAGAGGAATATAAAATGTGTGTGGATGTGACAGTGAGGAACATGGTCAAATGGTGGGCCTGATGATCTTAAAGATCTTTAGACCTAAGTGATTCAATGAAACATTAATAATTTTGCTTTTATTTTAAATACATGGATGTTTCCAGGAGCCAGAGGATTTGAGAAGCTGTGGTATAAATTGTCAGTTCGTTCAGTGAAAACATAACAAAATGGTCTAAGGATAAGCTGAGTTTCTCCAGTTTCAGTTACCAGTTCTTGATCTGTGGAGGATGAAGATGTTCTTAACATCTCCCAAATACAGAACTGGGAATTTGATGTGCAGATCTTCCTTTGTTTGTGAAAATGTGTCTCTGAGCAACTGTGAGAGCTGAAGTGTTGAAATCCTGGCTGAGAATACATATCCAGGATTAGGTACAGAGAACTTCAGTGGGAACAGTTATCTGGGATTTCTTAGACATTCCTCTGGTTGGGAACTATCTTATAAAAATTCTTCCTTTTTGGTCCCCAAGGTATTGTTGTCAGACACTTTGCACCTGAAGATTTTTCTTTCCCATTATTGAACTTTTCCTAACCCAATGTGCAAGGAACTTGACTGGGAGCATGGCAGAGGAGAGGAGTTTAGGCAAGAAGATGTCTCCTTATCTGACACCAAGTTGATGGATCCCTTAGCTGTTCCCTGTACACAAAATAAGACTTTCGAAGCAGAGAATTGTATTGTCTATATTTTTGCTCTTTTCTGAAAATATTTTTGGCTAAACTATCTCCTTCCTACACAAGGAAATTTTGCACCCTCTACCTTAGATGAACTGTTTTTTCTTTACGTATGGAGCTCTTTTTAAACTGAGTTCATAACTCAGTTTCAGTTTGCTTCTTCTCATTTTCAAATGTCTAGTCCAGGAATCTTTTCACCTGAGATTACCAAGAAATAAAAAGTAAACCCAAACACACGAATAACAGCTATGTACAGTTTACAACTTGCAGATTTGAATTTGTTTACATAAATTTGCAAATCTGAAAGGATCTGTGAGAAGAGTGCGGGCAGGGAACGCAACACAAGTCTCAGGTTATTTGTGGTTTTGAGTATTTGTGCTCAAAGTTTGCTTGGCTTTTTGGAGACCTCCTTAGAAGTGGTGCTTGTGCTATGACAATGGATGGTTCATAGAGTCTTAAAATATCCTGGTTTGATGGAAAAGAGGTCAAATTCTTCCTTCAAAACTTTTGAATTGGGGAGGAGCATTTGAAGCCACACAACTGGAATATGAACATTCACACCCACTGTACCAATGGTTCAAAAATCCTATTTTCTCCCTCAGGCCCAGTTCCAGCAAGCACTTACACACATGCTTAACTTTATGCACACGAGTAATCCCATCAGTTTAATGGGATTATTCCCATATGTGTAGTTACACACACGTAAGTGTTTGCAGGATTGGGGTCTATTTCTCTTGCAGTGGTTCGAAACCTATGGTAGAAAATGTTGTGTGCAAGTTTGGTATTGCTTAATGGCCAAACATTAAAATATTGCTTAATGGCCAAACATTAGAACTGAATTTTTCTGCTGAAACAAATGGGGCTGTGCCAGCTTGTCCTGTCCTTTTCTGTGTGCAGTTTGAAGTCTCTAAATTTTTTTTGGTCTAATTTGTGACTATCACAGCATAAAAAGGGCCTTGGAAAGATAATTAAGAGCAAAAATATCAAGAGTGGAAATTCTCCATGTCTAGAGGTTGCTCTATTCCAAATCTTTATTGAAAATTTGAATTTCTTTTAGAAAATGTTCATCTGTGTGCAAAATATCATCCTCTATGCTGAAATAACCTGTAACTATTTCAGCTCTGAAGAAAAGGTTTACCTTTCAAGTGTTTAATTATTGAAGTCTATATGCAAACAAATTAATAGGAGAAAAGTATTTCCAGGGAAAAATAAATAAGTATTAATAAATAAGTATTAATAAATCAATATTAATAAATAAAATGCATAAATCTGGATGCTCAGTGCGGGCAAGCTTGCATGTACAGAATGAGCACTACTAAAAAAAAATATCCACCAGCCAACTTTTTAAAAAATAACTGAACTTACCCTTTCCTCCGACTTAGGGAGTTTACTTTTAATTTGAAATTCTGCAGCCAAGATATTATTTAAAAATTTAAGGCAAGTAACCATCTGCCATAAATGATAGAAAGGGAATATAAATAAAATAGTGCTTGTAGTATTCCAATGGAAATCACATGCCAAACGCTTCCACAGCCGAGGCAGCAGCAATACTTTCAGATGTCAGGAACAAAGGCAGAGAAAGGAGTTGCTTTGGCCAGGACATGCTTTGCTGTGCATGGTGCCTCTTCTTGGCTGTCCTGAAAGACAACATTATTAAGCAATTTGGGCTGGAGCATCATTATGCCCCATGAAGAATTTAAGGAAGATCTTGACTTGAGCGTGCTGCAAGAGGAGTCCTGCTGTGCTATTTGGTGTAAAAGGATAATCAGTCTTATGCCACTGGCACACTGGAACACCTAATGGGATATGCTGGGCATCGATGTTCAAGGTTTTATATAAGGTAACAGCTGCCTTGGTCAGGCAGTTAATTAAATGTGTTAATTTTCCATACAGGCAGCAGTAGTGACAACAGATCCGAGTGGGATTTTATGACATTTCGGGGTTCCCTTATGCGCTCACAGCGATGGAGCGCACCCACATCATCCCTCACATCCCTGCCTTCCCCCTTTGGACACGGGGAAATTTGGAAATTCACTCCCTGACTCCATGAATATTAGAGCAATGGTAATGCTCTGGTACCACTTACTGCATGTTGCCAGTTGTCCCAACTCCAGTCTTGAAAAGCTGTTTGGGCTTATTCCCACTCCGATATTGGTTTAGTCAGAGATGCAGCAATTCATTTACAAGGCAAAAGTGCTTTTTATTTTCTCCCTCTATCTTACATTCCTTATTAGAAATGTTTAATGAGCAGATATGCAGCCTGGAAATAAAGCAGTGTGATATTTTTGAATAGATAGTGTGTTCTTCAGATGTAGAATTACAGAAAATTATCTCCTCGTTCTTGATAGTTTGGCTTGTACAACGTTGCAGGATGACAAATTCAACCTTTTCTGTACATTATTACTTTCATAACATGATAATAACTCAAATGCATCAAGAAAGAGAAGGTAAATGGGGACAATTCGTGAAAAGGACTAGGAGAACATATTTAGAAGTAATGGTCTGACAAATATGCAGACTGAATAATATAAATGAACTGAACAAGTTTCCTCCCCACCAACTGGATAATACAGTGTGAAGGAAAGTGGAAGAAATGCAAAATGCCAAGTTAGGCATGTGAGGACTGACCAAAAATGAGTCACACTCCCACGCTTTTGGCTCACCATTCGAAATATTTGTTTTTAGTTGATTGGGTAGCCACTAAAAGTATATGGCGAGCTTTGTTTGAATTTGATCTGTCACTTTTTTTTGATGGGTGACAATGATTTTATGACATATGTCACACCGTGTCACATCACTCACAGCACATCAAGTCACGCTCTGTCCCATCATTTCTGAAGGCAATAATGCCACTCAACACGACGTGACGTGACGGGACGGAACGCAACTCAGCGGCTGAAAAAACAACGGGAAACTTCTGGAGGTGTGACATGGACCCCAAAATTACACTGGAATGAGTCTTGGGAAGATCCCAGGAGTCAAGTGTGCAAAATGGGGCAGCTGAGTGACTTCTGTCTTCGTGAAGGTGGGCTCTGAGTTGCTCAGTGTAGAGCGGCAGTGAGTAGTTACTCTACTCACTGTTGTTCTCACTGTTGTTAGCCTAAAAGTGAGTTCCTTAAGAAGAAACTTGCTGGAAAGATGAGCTTTATGTCTGAAATGTGACAAGGCCAGAACTGTCTCTGACCTGAAAGGTTGCGTGTCTTTAAGTGTTTTAGAGCTTTAAAAATTTCTGAAACCTCAGGGGATGTCCTAAGCATAAACATCACTTTAAGCCAGGATTTAGTTGGATGTAGTCTTCTAATATATTTCAAACAAAGATGGCTGCAATCTTTATGAGTTCTGCCCTAGTTTTCTAGCAATTATCTCCTTTCCTGTGTTATCTCCTTTCCAGTGTTTGTGTTGTATATGGTGTCTTATCTGTTTTTATTGACTGCAGCAAACTATTCCCATGTGCACACAAAAAGGACCTTCAGCTACATCAACAGCAGGATATTTTCATTTAAACACACTACTTAAGCACAGAAAGTGAAGTTCCCTCAATTTTTGAAGATTTCACTGGAACAACCAGAATTCCTTAGCCGACAGGATTGCACCAGAGAAGTTTTTCAGCTAGGTGAAACTTCTTTAGTCATGTGCATAACCAAAGATCAGGTCCTTGCTAACCCAAAGCCACACATGGCTCATCAGTCCCATTAATCATTAGGTTTCTTGCACTGTTTAGTTAGTGGAGCCACTGCACACAGTTTATCTGCATATTGCCAAATCAAGGATGGAAGCCCCATTCCTGGAAGTGCCCAAACTTGGAGCAACCTGAGATAGGAGAAAGTGTCCCAGCCCATGGAAGGGGGTTGGAAAAAACAGTCTCACTCTTAATTTGGTGAGTACTGACGTGATGTCCAGAAGACTGCTTGTGGCTCTGAAGTCAAACAGAAAGATGGACTCAGCTTTCTGAACTTTTGCACCACCCTCTTTTCTTGATTTCATGTTAATGAGCTTCTTGTATATCCTTTACTGCTCTTCAGGTCTGATTTTCCCTGTTAATTAGCTTGGAAATCATCCTTGGTATCTGGAGTTTTCATTATGCTGTAGGGCAGATGAGACCTGAGCTGAGTAACACCCACCCCCCCATTCCTTGGTGACATTTTCCCATTGGAAAAAAAAAAAAACAATTCCTGCAGTTCTCTACCTTTCTTTCTTTTCAAAATGCTGCTAAGTAATTTACAGCCTGAAAAACTTGAGATTCTTCCACCTTCCCTGCACACACCAACGAGGAACTCATGTAAATTCTCACTTTATTACCACACCTGTTAGAAATCACTGCTGCAACTTAGGTGTGAAAAAATGTGGCTGTCCTGTACCTAGTGAGGAATCCATCCCAGGCTCGGTGTAAGTGCATCACCACTGCTATAAAACAGACACAACTACTTTGGTGACATTCACTGTTGCTGTACGTTGACAAGTTCCCATTTAATTTACTACATATGGTTCCATGTCTCCATAGCTACTCTCGTGAATTCATTATTCATTAAATAAGTGATGAATTTACTTAAATATTGCGGCCACATGGCGGACACAAATGCATTCTAATATTATTAACACGTTGCCAACTTGCAACTCTTCGAAGTCTGAGTAAATGTTTTGACAAGAAGAGGCAGCAAGAACAAATAAGTAGTAGCAGCCTAGATGAAGTTCAGCCATAGTTCTAACAGCTTTAAAGTCTTAACAGTGTTTTCACTGGGGCAGTACCAGATAAATTGCTCTTATGTGTGCATACAAGAGACTAAAATTCCTTTGAAAGTTTATAATTTCTCATGGGAAAACACAACATAAAAGTTACTTTTACTCATAGAAAAACAACACCATATTTCCCTGTCAACCTTTGCTGTTGGGAATTTCAAACTTTTTGCATTTTTTCCCTGTGATTCTTTTTCGACCCAAGGGACAGGCATTTACAACATAATTTACTTTCAGCGTGTCTCTGTAAATCATTGTAATACTATCTATGGCTAGTGGGGAAAAAAAAAAGCAGCACTCTCCAGTTGGACTGACAAACCACTTTTCCAAGACCTCAACAGCAAAGCAAAATCTCCCATTTCAGCAGGGCAGCACTGACACTGTGAGATACACAAAAGAAATGTATGTTATGAGGGCTTTTATATTAATTTTTGTGTTTAGAGGTTGTAATATTTATTGGGAAATATCTATTGAACTGTGTTTTCTTGCAGCAAAATATTCAGGATGTGTGGAATATGAAACATATCTTAGTGGGAGAATTCTGGTGCAAAAAGAAAACTGCTTATATTTTTTTTCTGGAAATGTCAATATATTTTTCCTACTGTCCTTAAGGCCTCAAGTTGTTGTCACTGTTGTTGTACAGGCTTAACAGTGTTGTCAGAGGTGAGGTGCTTTAAGCACAGGCTGCCATAAAAAAAGCTGGAAACCTGTAGAGCCTTTCAGCCTCACTTTTTGAGACTGCTGCTAATATCAAGGCTCATTCAGTTTTACATTAGAACTTGATGACTTGCACATTGGTTGAACCTTCACCTTTTACAACCTTAATGGGGATTTATTAGCTATTTCACAGTGTGTAAATTTGAATCTAGGTCAGATGAGGAAGAAAAATAGGGCAAATCTGGGCCTTAAGTATAACCTGCATATAATATATCAGGATAAAAAAAAAAGGTGCAAAATTAAACAGATGATTAAAAGTGTCTAGAGCAGGCAGAGTTTGAAAAAAGAGCTTGATAAATTAGGGGTGTATGTAGGATTTTTTTTTTTCTGAGTTCAAACTCAGGTGACTAGTGAAAGTCTGGTTTCCACACAAATTCAGCAGATTAAGGAGTTAAAATAGCTTGTTAACCTGTTTCTGCTAACTGCTCGCAAGAGGAAATGTAACACAGGTGTGTTTGATATTCACAAGATTAAAGCTTTTGTCTACCATCAAATGTTCACCACATTAAAGTCGTTTTAATGAGGTATTGGGAGATAATGAATGTAAACCTCTAATTCAGTGCAGCACAGACAGCCTGGCCCTGCTCTGACCCCGCTGCAGCCAGGTATCCAAACCAACAGATTAGTCACACTTTTACACCAAAAATGTGTGCAGGATGGAACAGCCACTACCTGCTGCTGTTCTGCCCTGCTAAAAATGCATCTGGTTCAGGTGCCTCATATTATCTGAAGCCTGACATCAGATATTCCCCATGTGATGGCACCCATCCCTTACCCATTCCTTCAGGAAGATTATTTCGAGGGAAAAAAAACCAAACCACAGCTGGTGAGAGAAGGAAGGATTTTAATAATGTGTGTGCATGAGGTAGGCAAAAATGGCTAGAAATTAATACTATTTATGTTATTAATGCTATCATTCGTTCTGGTACTCAGGGATGTTCAGAAAGTCAATAGCTGGAGTGAATAAAGGTTGGAAAGGTCCCTGTGGTTCACCCAGCTCAGTACTCACTGCTCCATGGATCCAACCTTCCTGCTAAGCTAAGGTACGCTGCCTGTTTGCTTATTCTTAATAGAATAAGCTCCAAATAAAAATAAAATTAAGATCCTGAAAGGTTCTCCAAACCAGATTTATTTTGGCATGCATATGCAGGAAACTATGTACTGTAGCAAGTTTTAAATACTGTATTTGGACACTAATTCTCAACTGCCGTCATCAGTTTGCTGACAGCCATCTGCTTGGACCCTGCTCCTTCCTCCCGTTCAGCACCGTTAAAGTAAAATATTGACAGAAACAACTTCTGCAGCAAAAGTGGAAAAGTTAATAACATAACTGAAGTCACACAGGATTTTTTATTTTTTTTTCTTCTCTCTCTCTAATGTTCTGGAGCTCTCCTACAATTTCGTTTTACTCATGCCTTAATTTAGAAGTGTCCCACCCTGGCTTAAAAATAGGCCAGTGTTGTGTAGCCAGCTATCTATAGATGGCACAGGTTCCTGAGGAGAGATCTGGAGCTGCAAGCGCTCCTGTGGAGTTCGTGTGACTTCATGGAGTGAGTAATACACATGCTCCTGAGGGATGTTGTCAGTCAGAGCTGGGAGAAGTCATCACAGTCAGGTTGTCACCGTGGCTGCCAAAAACTGCTGCAGCACGAGCAGCAGATTGATGGAATTCAGATCTACCTGCAGAAGCATTTTGAGCAGTGATGTAGGGAGCCTGTAATGCTTTACATCATTGCACACTGGTGTCTCAGAGCTCCTGGGGGTACCTGGGCAGTTCCAGGATGATCCTCAGCCTCCTTGGGCTGGGATTTTTTTTGTTCTGTACGTGCCTTGTGATGATCCCCACGTTAATGATGAGTCTGAGATGCTCCAGTTCAGCACAGAGCAGGCTCTACCTTCAGCTCTTTGTGTGAAATGTCATTAAAGCTCTCGCACAGGTCATAGGGCAATGCTCAATAAAAGAATTTGCCACTAATTATTTCAAAAAGGAAAGTGAACATGAGCTCATGTACACACACACACACAGATATACATTCACATCAATAATTTATTTGTCATACCTATTTATAATACATGAATCTTTTATGTTTTATGGTGATACCATTGCAGTTTGCAGATTTACATCTCTTATTAAATTCCCCACACAACAAAACACAGTACTATGGAAATATATAGCCCCACAAACTGATTCAAGATTTCTAATCCAAGTGGTCTCACTGTCTGCAATATTCCTTTCTAAATTGTGCCATTACATCCCACAAATTGACTTGCAATGAAAGGTAATTTCTTTTTATTCTCTTACAGCTTTGTGGGAGAAAGGAAGGAGGAATCCATCCCCTAAAGAACAGCACAACAATTTCCAGGCTGAAGTCTCTAACATACACAACCTCCTCTGTGCTTCTGCAGACACAGAGCCACCAGCCCTGTGAGAAGATGAGTGTGTTTACTATGTTGAAGAGATCAGCAGCAGATTTATTGGACAGAGTAAAGCCTTCGGGCAGACGAGAAAAATTCTAAAAAATCCAGTTTCCAAGCAGGAAATCTGAGGAGTGATGCAGAGATCGTGACAGAAGCCGAAAGCTGCATGCAGAGACGATGCCTCAGTGTCAAACTTAACACATGAAAGCAGCAACAATACATATTTTGGAGAAATGTTTTATATATTTGACCTGTTTTGTTGTTTTGGTATTTTTTTTCCCTGTAGAGAAAAAATGAATCAATCTGCTCACCACCCTGAGAGAGTGCAGTGACTCCCACTTCTTGCCTGGTGCAGAGCCCTCAGGTCAGTGTGTGAGTGAGGGAGGTGAGCCCTGAGCATTCTCAGTGCTGCACAGGGTGGTGAGAGGCTTCTTCTCCTCCCCTGTTCACTTCTGTCATCCCTGCTCAGTTTCCTCCCTCACTTTGGGATAATCTCCTCAAAACTTGTGTGAAAATCCTTCACCACAGTCCCCAAAGTGGTCAACAACTCCAAATCCCTTTATAGACCATGGAGCTCTGTCTGTCCCCACATCTCACATGAAACATGCAGTCAGAAGTCCCCAGCCTGCACTACCTGAAGCCTCAAATAAATTATTTTTCTCTTTAAGCAGCTCTCTGGACTGAAAGGTGAGGGTTCGCTGTGAAAATAGTGCTATTTTAAACAAGCTGTCACAGTTTGGTGAGGATGGCTTACCAGCCTCACCAGGCTACCTTGCAGCTTCTCTTTTATGGTCTGGAGCTGGAGGTGCTGCTGCAGCCTCAGAAACCACACAAAGAGATTAAAGATGTGATAGGGAGAGGCAGGAGGAAATGCTCATTTTGTGTGTGCTCTTCTGAAGGTAAACCTCCTGCACAGGTCCATGAGTTTCCAGAATTTGTTTGGAAGTTTCTATCTGTTTTCCAAAGGAAAAAAAGCACCAGCAAACCCAAAGCATGGAAAAATACTCAGCAGAATCAAGCATGACAGGAAAACTTCACACAGATATTGCTGTTGCTTTACTCAACCATTTTCTCTTGCTCTCCATCTACAAGGGAGAAGTAAAAGAGACCCAACACAGCTTTGCTACCTCTGTGCACATTGGTGGAAGCCTGTACTATTTTCTCAATTAGAATCCCTGGGAAATGTGGTAACATTTAGCTCAACATGTTAAAGAAGGTCCTTTCTAGCTCTGTTCTCACCAGCTCTGTCTGCTTCCGTGCTGTGCAGCCCTTGTGACTTTTCTCCCTGTTCAACCATTTAGAACATTTAGATATTTTAGAGCCATTTAGAACATTTAGATATTTTAGAGCCATTCAGAACACTGAGATATTTTAGAAGTCACAGAGAATTCTGAGACACTTTGGACTGAAGATGGCATTTGTTGGTTTGAGTGGAACTATTTATTTTAATTTGCAAAGAAGTGTAGGACCAGGGTTCTAGTGATCAAATTCCATCCCTGATGAGTGATGTGTGGCAAATTATTTTGCCTTTGTAGTATCTTTAATGCAAATTATTCAATATTTCCTGAATATTTGACATGAGGATGTATTTATTAAAGTGCTACAAACAAGTATCATAAAAGCAAGCAGACACACTATTAAAGATTTTATTAAAAAAAACCCCAAGCTTTCAGAATTGGATTAGAAACCTGATTTACCTGCAGGTAAATAAAACAATGAAGAGATAAAATATCAAGTGAATATCAGATAGAAATATTCAAGGCCAGGTTGGATGGGGCTTGGAGCAACCTGATCTAGCAGAAGGTGTTGGAACAAAGATGGTCTTTAAGGTCCATCCCATACCAAAATATTCTCAGGTTTTATGATTTTTATCATACATTTGGGATAATAAAAGAAAAAAAATCTTGGGCATCTTATAAATTAGTCAGAATATAAAAAATTTTGTTTTCTGCTGTGGTGAGGCGACATCAGAGAGATTTGGTCCATCAGAGCTGCTCCAGGGGGGCAAAAGGCATCGGTCAATGTCCAGCTGCAGCCCAGGCCTGCTGAGGGGATTCCTCACTGTGGAACACCGGCCATGAATCCAACCAAAAAGCTGGAAAAGGAGAGGAAAATCACTCAAGGTCTTTTCTATACATACATGCCAGGCAAGAGCAGCCCTGTAACACAAACTGCTGCCTGCTTTGGAGTCTCTGCTGCCAGCATTTGTGTCAGCTGAGCCTCCCAGGCTGACAGCTGACATTGCCAGAGAACCTACGAGAGTTCCACCAGAAAAGTGTCACAGAAGGGAACATCCAAACCTGCAAACCCAGTCCCTCTCCCTGGCTGGCAAATATGAGAAATGCTCTGAGTAGCATCCTCTGAGGTCACACCTCCCCTTAATGAGTTTCCTAAAAGTTTACAGCAAGTTTCCTCAGTGGCACAGGTGGGGTTTCATTGATCTCCATCAGGTCTGTCATTATCAGAGGATGGGGTTCCAATTTCTGATTAATGAAAATTATAATTATGTGCAGATAGTGGGGAGGGAGACAGAGATGTTTCCATGTTACTTTAAACAAAGAAGAGTTAAGGCCTTATCTTAACTATGCATTGGCACTGCAATGCGAAATGGTCATGCAAAATTAATTTTTAATGTGTTCAATTTATATTAAAAATTTCTGCAAGTGTGTGATTTTTTTTTTCTAAGGCTGGAGTGCTACTTCATTTACAATATTCCCTGAAGGTGTTTTTTTTTTTAAAGAGACTCTTAAACTGAAGCCATTTTAAGGGTTTTATGAGACGTTATGTGAGCTTTCATATGCAAGTTAGTCGTTAAGTACCAGATATTATATTCTGTAATATGCTTAAGTGATATTAGAGGCTGTATATAGCCTGCAGTAATGGCTATTGCTGCTTTTTTAATTTATCAAGAAAATGTTGCTTAAATAAGGAGCAAATCAGTGCTTGGGTGTTAGAAAATATAAATGTAAAGGAAGTAACAATATTGTTGTGACATATTTTGTGCTCTCAGCTTCACTGGGGAGGAAAACCAGTGGCTGCTTTCTCCTACTCCTGCTGACACACATGGCAAGTCCCACATATTACATGCTGGACATATATAAAAAGAGAAATTTTACTAAGCAGTCATTGCTCCTCATGACTTCATGAGAATTTATATCATGCCTCTGTTACCTGGAATTTCTTTTTAATCATATGATTCCTGGCATTCAAACAAAGTAGCAACTCATATTTGGACTTAAAGGAGTGAAGTCTTTGAATGTTCAGCCTACAAAGGGGAATGTTTTGGTTAAACTGGATTCACTGGTCAAGCTATAAAAGAATAAAAAAATAAATCACAACAAACCAACCATCACACAGTGAATAAACTTTTTACTTTTTACTCCACCCTCCCTCCTTTAATGTAAGAGGAAAGAAAAAAGAGAAAGCTTTGAGCTGACAAGTTTCTAGAAATGTAAAAGTCACTTGACTTTCCTTTCAGATGTGCCTCTTGCTCCTTGTCCTGACACAGAATAAAGCCCATCTGTAGCTGTGCTGCAGAGAGGGGAGCACAGGAGTGTTTTGGGCTGACAGCCCTTGGCAGTGACACCTCGTGCTGGCCACGGAGTCCCCCACCTGCTCCGACCCCTGAGCGGAGCCCAGCTGACTGCAGAGCTGCTCAAAATAAAAATATAAAATATCCCTCCTCTGGCCACGGACTCCTCTGCTGTGCCCAGCTGCAAACTCCCGCTCTCAGGCAGACTTGTGATTGAAGAAATATATTTCCAATGAAAAATAATCTTTTCCATTTTCTTCCCTTCTCTCCCAGCTGCTGATTCCCACCCTGATTCCTGTTCTGGAGCTGTGATTAATACTTTTTTTTTTTTGTGTTAAATCACATCATCCTTCTCTCTCTCTCTGCTTCTCCTCCCCCTCCTCTTCCCAGTCCTCCTCACAGCTGTGGATCCTCACTGCTCCTTCCAGTTGCCTCTGCTGTCGTCCTGCTCTCTTCCCTCCCCCAGCTCCCTTAAATATTTCAGAGGAAAGTAATCCAGCTCCATCCAGGCTTGGCGGCACTCCTCTTGTCTGCACTCATCCTCTCTTGCTGCCTTTAGGAGGAACGAGGGCACCCTCAAACCCCTGGAATCAGATTCTTTAATGAACCTGCATCCTCAAACCCTTGGAATCATTCTCCTTAATGAACCTGCACCCTCAAACCCCTGGAATCAGCCTCCTTTATGAGCCCTGGGCACCCTCAAACCCCTGGAATCAGATTCCTTAATGAATCCACACCCTCAAACCCCTGGAATCATCTCCTTAATGAACCTGCACCCTCAAACACCTGGAATCATCTCCTTAATGAACCCTGGGCACCCTGAAACTCCTGGAATCAGCCTCCTTAATGAACCCACACCCTCAAATCCCTGGAATCATCTCCTTAATGAACCTGCCTGCAAACTAGCACCAAGCTGGGCACCAAATGGGCAATGTGGACCCAGGCAGTGCCAGCCAAGGGATCTGGGGGCTCTGAGTTTCGCAGGGAGCACATGGGGCTCTCTAAAGTGATGCAGAGAAAGCCTGGGATAAACATCCCCAGGCTCTCACTGGGGCCTGGGCTCCGCCTGCTCGATGACCTCACGTGGAGCGCCTGAAATCCCATAAATGCCAAAAAAATCAGGGCTCCAGAGGGATCCTCTTGGCAAGGAGGAGATGGCCAGCGAGCAGAGGGCCTGTGCTCTGGGGGAGAGGAGGTCAGCATGGGGTGAGCTGCTTTCCCTTGCAGGACAAGCCCCATCTCGCATGTTTTTTTAATGGTTTATGACTACTAAGAATTCTCTTCGTTGACCAAAAAAACTTGTCCCAAGCCTCTTGACTCTACAGTAGCTGTCAGGAGAACCATATTTTCACCAAAATACAGAAACATTCCCGCTTTCATCACAAAATTGTCATTGATGGCTCCCCAGTCCAAGCATGAGGAGTGTTTTGCCCTCACACCCCAAGGGCAGTGATTTTGGTGCTCCAGCTCAGGCATGGAGATTTCCTGTGGTTAGAGAGCAAGCTGATGCTGTGATCTGCCCATTATCCCTTCACCGAGGTGGCTTTTGAATTTCCCTGGGGGTGTCCCTGCCTTCCCACCTTTTCTGGCTGAGCAAGCCCCGGAGTTTTTGATGAAACAAAACTAAAACAACAAATAAAGCAGTAATAAATACAATAAATCTCCCAACACCTGAACCACCTCCTGTCCCTGCTCTGCACTGTGCTCCCTCCCCATAATAACAGCCAGCACCACTCTCATCTCTGTTCCACAGCCACTCCTGTGGCTCAGGAGCCAACTTTTAACCAGCTTTAAGCTCTTTCGTATGGCCCAAACCATTTTAGCCTTTCCCCAAGGATGTCTCTGCATGGAGGTTTCCTGTTAGTGTCCGTGTGGTCAAAGGGCAATTAGGCTTTTCTCCTGCAATTTGGAGCTTGAACTGGCTTAATCTGTGTGAGGCAACACAAGCATCTGCTTCTCCTCTCCCTCCCACCCCCTGCTCATGCACACACAAAGCCTCATTATATTAATAAAATATTTTCCCATTCTTCACCTGATTAGCTGCCTGCACGTGCCCGTGAGCCCATTTTCCATGAAAAATGCGTGTGTGCATTTACACCCATACGTGCCAATGCACCTTCCCCTGATTATATGCAAACAGATGTTTATATATAGAATGCATATTATAAATTTAAATTGATACGGGAACATAAATCTGAATAAATCACAGCTAAGCTGCAGCTTAAAATAAACATTCTGGGGAAAAAAAAATAAGCAAATAAACTTTTTTTTTTTTCATTTTGGCAGAATGTTTATTTATTTAACAACAGCGATGCAGTTGCTTACACTTTCTACAAATGTTTTATCTCTTCTTCCTCCGCACCTGTCCCTGAGTGAATAGAGCCACATCTGTCTCATCTTGGCATAACAAGTACACATCTACATCTGTGAAAGATGATTCCATTTTTGAAGAAAACACTGTCTACTTTTACACTCCTGCAGCCTGCTAGAAATTATTACACAATGGATTTTGTGTCTTGCAGGAAGGCTGCTAAATAGTGAATAGCGAGTTTGGAAGTGGTACAACAAAAGTAATGCCCTACTTTAACGAATGGATGGCTAGATATAAATATATATTTATTCTAAACTTTATGGGTAAGAGAGACCCACTGATTAATGTTACCTTCATTTCACTATTTCTGGTGTAGTGGACTCAGTTGAAAAGCTCAGGAAATGGGAACTGTAGAGTAGAGGGTAATAATAGGCTAGAGATGCTTTCACCCATCAGCTGCCATGTCAGAGCCTACATTAAGTTGATAATGACTGGAAAAATACTTGGAAAAATCCTTGCCTGTGAGGATGGTGAGGATCTGGCACAGGGTGCCCAGAGAAGCTGTGGCTGCCCCTGGATCCCTGGAAATGTCCAAGGCCAGGCTGGACAGGGCTTGGAGCAGCCTGGGATGGTGGAAGGTGTCCCTGCCCATGGCAGAGGGTGGCACTGGATGAGCTTTAAAGTCCCTTCCATCCCAAACCATTCTGTGATTCTATGATTCTATGAAAAATATTGCCCATAATAACCAGAAACCCAGGCCTAGAATTCAGATAAGGAGAGGAATGGCCAAGGCACAGAGGAGCCTTGCTATAGGATATGTAAATACTTTGTCACCACAGGCTGATGCCTGTTTTTAGGGACATTACCCACTAAAGAGGAAACCAGCACACTTTGATGAGCAAGTGCATGTTTGTATATATGTGCAAGCCACTTTTTTCCTGCCAAAGGACAGCTCTGCTCAAAAACTTCACCCCTGGTTTTGTTTGTTTGGACTTACTCATTTAGGGGTTTAGATTTTGAGTAAATAAATGGAAATAACCCTATGGACAGGCCCAGCATCTGGAATCTGAGTGATTCCTGCAGTGAACCAGAAAGAAGGCAGAGCCAAGCAGGAGGGGTGAGCAGTGGCTTTTTGTCACTAGATGGAAGCATGGAGCCATCAAAGGCCTGTCAGACACTTGAAATACAACCCAGGAGAGGCCAGGCTGCCGCTGCTCTGCCTGACACAGGTCCAGGAGTGCTTTGTGTTAGTTCCCTGTGCTTGAGGAAAAGCCCAGGTTCAAGCAGGCAGCACAGGAAGAGGAGATGTGGGATTTATTCCCAGCTTTTGCACTCACCAGAGCGTGATTTGGGCTAAGCAGTGTCACTGGTGTGTGACACAGGAGTGACACTGCCCATGGGGCCTTTTTCAGAGGCAGCAGCATGGAAAGACTCAGTTTCTTCAGGACTTGGAGCATTTCTGGGGTGGAGGACCCCAGATGAGGGATCCTCTCATGCTCCCCCCTCCATCTCACAGCGGCCACCTCGTGACAGGAGCGTGGCAATTGTTGGGCAGCACATGGCACCTCCCAGAGGGACAGCTGAGGGGGGCATAATGTGGGATAAGGAGAGGTTTAACAATTCTGTCTGCAACCACTGCAATCCCCTCCTCCCTCCCAGCCCTGCTGATGTATCCACCACCCCACAGCAAGGGCAGCGGCCTTCCCGGCCTCCTGCTTGCCAAAGTCAGGCCTTGCCAAGAGGAAATAAGGTGGGAATGCACAATCCTGCACCCACTCCTGTAAAGAGAGAAAAATGCATTCCAGGGGAAAGCCAGACTAATGGAGCTCATTGTTGGAGCGTGAAATGATAGAATCATAAAATCACAGAATGGTTTGGGTTGGAAGGGACCAAAAAGCTCATCTATATCACCCTCCTGTCCCGGGCAGGGGTGTCACTCCCTAGATCAGGTTTCTAGGGGACTGATGCCACTTGGGGCCCTGCAGCATTGTGTTTCTCTGGATTTATCTTTGGATAAGCAGCTTCCCCTCCAATGCAGGGTGTGCCATGCTGGACACAGAGTAAAGAAAAACAGCTTGAAACTGCTTGAGCTTAGTGCCAGTGCCCAGACCCAGGGCTGTGATCCCTGCTTTCCAGGCACAGGGAGTGATCTCTGCTTTCCAGCTTGGCATTATCATAGGATCACAGAATGGTTCAGGTTGGAAGGGACCTTAAAGCTCATCTCATTCTACCACTTCCATGGGTAGGGACACCTTCCACCATCCCAGGTTGCTCCAAGCCCTGTCCAACTTGGCATTGGACATTTCCAGGGATCCAGGGGCAGCCACAGCTTCTCTGGGCACCCTGTGCCAGGGCCTCACCACCCTCACAGGGAAGAATTCTCTCCTCATAAATAATTTAAATCTGCCATCTTTCAGTGTGAAATCATTACCCCTCTCCTGGAAGACTGGGTTACCAGTGGCCTGGAAGACTCCCACTGGCCATGCTGCTCCGTGCTGAGGTCTTACAGCTGCTCTTTCTTTCTATTAATACTTCACTTTTCCTGTATTGACACCAACTTCCTAGCAACCAAGGTCACAGAGAAGGTGTTAAGAAGCTGGGCTGATTAATAATAAATCCTGGGGTTTGATGTCTTTTTTTTCTTGAGAGGCTCGTTAGACACCAGCGGGCAGGGCGCTGAGCTGGGATTTCCAAAGGAACCTAGGGGGTTTGGAAAACTTTCTCTGATCAAATTTCCCTTTGAATCCCAGTCTTCCTGCTGCTGACCCTCAGAATCCAGCTGGGTGAGGCTACTGTCCATGGGGAGGTGAGCTGAGGCAGGGCAGTAGTGCTAAGCAGGGATCTGAGTATGAAAAAGCCAATACAGCTTGTTCATGATCAATCCCAAATCAGAAGAAAGAGCCCCTGGCCAAGAATCCTAGAGTCACAGAATGATTTGTGTTGAAAGGGATCCTAAAGATAACCTAGATCCAGCCCCCTACCATGGGCAGGGACACCTTCCACTATCTCTAAGCCCCATCCAGCCTGACCCTGAACACTTTAGGGATGGGGAATTGAAAATATCTCCTGGGGGGAACAGCATTCAGGCTTCTTCTCTCTTTTTTACTCTTCCTTTACAAAGGAAAAGAAAAGCATTTTCTTCCTTGGAAATCTTAATGTTCACATTAAGGATTCTTAATGTGAATATTTTTAATATTCACATTATTAGGATTTTGAGATTTTAAAACCTTTTATTACCACTACTTCTACTTACATTTGCAGCCTGTAAATGAACTGCCTGACTTACCTGGCTCACTTTTCTACCTGATTTTTAAGAGATTCAACTCTTTCCTGTGAGAGGAAAAATGCTGGTACTTCCAGGAGCTTCCCACATCTTTACAGGGTCACTTTTCAGCAGGATAAAAGCTCTGTTGAGCTTGTTCCCATAGCTACTCTTGCTGCATTTTAAACAGGCGCTGAACTTCTTTAAATTCTAAATTTATTGCTTGTGCAGCTGCTTTAATGACAGGTTTGAGGCTTCTTTGGTTTCAAGGTTGGGTGTGTTTGTGCTCACATCTCCTGTGGGACACAGAGGGGATGTGGGGTCCCCCCAGCCCCTGCTCCTGGCAGATGCTGGACCCTGGGGATGTGTGGTGGTGTTTGCAGGGGTCCCGGGATGAGGGGAGAGATGAGAATCTTGATTCCATGTTTCAGAAGGCTGATTTATTATT
>JAWWMS010000287.1:3040950-3076858 GCA_035048045.1 Chlorospingus semifuscus | reverse complement strand
ATCCATCCATCCATCCATCCATCCATCATCCATCCATCCATCCATCCATCCATCCATCCATCCATCCATCCACCCATTTTTCCTCAGTTCTCACCCGGAGGGATAACTCCAGCCAGAACATTAATCCAAGGTATTGCAGGACCTCTCACACCTGCCACTGGCTGTGTTTTGCCCCGTGCCAATACGTTTGTGTCTGCTGACCAACCAGATAAACAGGATGACAAAGAAATTTCACTGTAAAACAAGGCCTGGTCAGGAAATAGAAACTTTTTTCTATGGAAAAAAATCTGCCTGTAGTAAAATTTTCATTCACCACTTCCCATCACTTCCTGAATATTCTTCATCTTTTGCCAGCCTGGAGTTCCTGTGCAAAGTCTAAGAAGCCTTCCTTGCTTTTTCAGCCACAGAGTCTCCTAATTAAAAATAAATAAATAAAAAAAAAGAGTAAATGCAGAAGCGCCAGCATTATTTAAGACAGCTTTTCCTTCACTATGTTGCAGGACAGACACCAAAAGCAACACAGATTCACTATTTCAAAACAGTCTGAAATGTGCTCAGATTAAAAAGAAATCAATATCTCCATGGGCGTGATTTCAGAATTGAAATATTTCATGGAGGAAAAGAATCCCAATTAGAACACGTTATAAATTGTAATTAATTTAATGGTTTAAAAATATATAAAGATTTAAGGAGACATTATCCTGGTAGCTGTATCATTCTAAGAAAAGGTCAATCCTTAATAGTTCAGCAATCAGGACTGATTTTCTTTTAAGGCAAGTTTGGAAGGTAGAGCACAATTTGTCCTTCTGAGGAGTATATTAAGGTATTGATATGCAGGTCTCAGATGCCATGATGCCCATGCCCACTCCCTGCCTCTT
Organism: Chlorospingus semifuscus; assembly: GCA_035048045.1. Lineage (NCBI taxonomy): Eukaryota > Metazoa > Chordata > Aves > Passeriformes > Passerellidae > Chlorospingus > Chlorospingus semifuscus. The sequence continues at coordinate 3,075,980 of JAWWMS010000287.1, read as the reverse complement.
TTTTTTTTTTTTTTTTTTTTTTCTTTTTGCAGTGTTTCATGTACTATCTTTAGGCTTTCTCAAAATCAGCTGCTTGATTTACCCATCCTTCCTGGGAATTTATGATTCATATCTTCCCTTCTTTTCCCTCCCCTCTCTTCTGCCAGACCTTTCCAACTCCCAACTGCTGTTCTATCTTCTATATTAAGCACCCCAGGCTCTGATGTACTTGACAGTGCCCTGTACTTTAAACACACACACAAAAGCACTCTGGTGATCTGAGACATCTTCTACAATGTGACACACATACACCAGACTCAGACTCCAGACCTTTCCCAATCTTAATAAATACCTTCTATTTAAATTTTTATCTTCTAAAATTTGTTTTATTCTATTATTTTTTAAAGGGATGAAAAAAAAGAATATTGACAGTTATAGAATGTGCATTATTTACTTAATAGCTGTTCTGGTCTATTGGGTAAATATATAGCCAGGCAGTTTTTAAAAACACGTATTACAGACCCAAGAGACCAGAGAGACTCTGAAGCAGCTGTTCCAGTCTATTGGGTAAATATGTATTTAGGCAATTTTTCAAAATATGTTAAAACTCCTTCAGTGCCATTCTGGTCAATTGGTTAAATATGTATTTAGGCTTCTTTTATAAATGCCTTTTATGTAGCCGATAGACTGCAGGAGCTGCAACTGCTGAATATGTTTTCATAATTTTTACCTGTGGGTATCTCTGAGAGTTGTTTCCTGCATTCCAGCTCCATCCCCTGCTGCCACAGCACTGAGGATGATCTGGGTGCCACAGCCATGGTCACCAAGAGCAAACACAAATATCCCCACACCTGGAATGGCATTATTCCCTCTGATTGTCATCCCTGCTCGCTCAGAGCAATGCTCCCCGTCTATTTTTCCTCTCTGTCAGTGGACTGACACACTTTGCATTGCGCTGTGCTGGTTAGGCTGATGGATATTTTTAAACCAGCCATATTTTTTTCAATATTCAGGGGAACAAAATGGCATTTTGAAGCCCTGCTGTCAATTCTGGGGTTGTTTATACGAGTGAAGTTTAGCACATGCTTAAATATGAGCCCGATCAGGGCTCAACCAACAGAACTTAAATTGCTTTATGATTTAAAAAAAAAATAAAAAAAATATATATATGCCTCCAAAATCTTTTTAGGTGCTCAAGGTGATAGGAAAATCAAATCTGATGGCTGAGCTGTAACACAAGTTTCTGAAAGTCTTAATGTAAAGTGGCTGTGACAGATGTGAACATGCTGGGGTCTGTAGAACTCCTGCTGCATTTCAGCTGAAGATTTATATTTACATCCAGTTCTTTGAGTGAGCTCTGGTGAGAATTTTATACAGTGAGAGAAGGAGGGGCTGGGCTTCACTCAGTGGCTCAAGGAAGCTTTTCCAGACTTGTTTCTGTTAAACCACAGCTTTCAAGACAATTATATTTGCGCCATGGTTCCCTCTTTGCCTTCCCTCCCTTTATGGAGCAGACATCTCCATTGAACTGCTGTTGTAAATTAATCCAAATTTTATTGTTGCAAAAACAGGACTAAATAAATATCTTCTTTTATCCCCACTGCATGAACTGACAGCATAAATTCTTTCTCAGTTTGTTCCTTAATGATAAATTATTAACTCTCCACGTAGAATCGATCATGTTCAGCCTGCAATGGTCTGCTCACCCACAGAATGTCTTCATTTTCTTGTGCTGATCATTGTTTGAGGAGAAAAAATTTCATTATTTCAGGAAGAAAATTTTCATTATTTCATGAGTGTCCTCAGCTTTCCCTGAAATCTGAGTTACTACTGGTAGTAGGTGGCTGGTCTTGACTTATGGTTCAGCTCTGGTGTTTTTATCCCACCTCTTGTTCCTTCAGGATAGATTTTCATTCTCCATTCCCAGCAAAAATGTGTTACTCACTCATCCAACTATCAGAGAGATTGTTCTGTCTTGAGGTTTTTCTGTTTTTCAGAAATTTTGAGATAGGTTATTACAAGTTGTTATAATTTTCAGTTATTTTTAATTCTGTTTTTATGTTTTTCTTAAGCAACGTTCTTAATAATAAAACTACTGTAACTATTTCCCTCAATTGTGTTTAGAAAGCTGGGCTTGATGAGTGTGGGGGCCTTTCCCAACTTTAATGATTCTGTGATTCTCCTGTGGAAATGGAAAGGTCAGATAGGCAGAAACCACGTGGGAAAATTAAGAATATAAGTATGCTCACACAGGTTCAAACACAGGTGTATGTGTATATGGAGATGGAAATGAAAATTTAGTGTATAATAAAAAAATATGTATTTTAAACAGGCACTTGAAAAACTAGAAATATTCTTGTAGAAGTCAGTGTGGACACTTCAATTCAGGCAAAGTGTAAACCTCTACAGACTGGAGTAAAATGATGTCAGCATTGTAAATAAATCAACTGGTTTGCATTAATACAAATTTAATAGAAGTTTAAATCAGAGGGTTTCTAAAAGAAAAACAAATGTGGAAAAATATTGATAAGAATTCTGACAGGGAATATTAATAAATGAAACTGTTGATAAGAACTCTGGATACATACGATGATTTATTGCCAAAATAAGTAACTTTATTATCCAAATTATTAGACCAGCTGTAATGCCAGGATAAAAATAACAGTGATGCTATGTCACTCACATAATTTCATAAACAATGATCAAATCCCATCAGAATAAGAAACATCTTGTCTGTCAAAGATTACAAGATGCTTTCCAGATCCACCAGTATATCCAGGCCTTTCCATTAATCAGTGAAGCCACTGAGGCTTTTTTGTTTTGAAATCACTGAGCTGGATGCCCGGTGATGCTCTCAACAGGAACTGCTGCTGTGTAATGGACTCAAGCCTGAAATGTGATTCTATTTTTATAATACAAGGATCCCTGCTGGCTTAGGGGAGTGCTGGTGGATCCTGTGCCCACATCTGGATGTCGAGTTCATTCTGTAGGAAAGGTGAAATTCCATTTTTTAATAATATTCCTGTTTGTTGAGGTTGGCAGAGGCCAAATGTGGTGAGGTTTTTTTTAAATTCACTAACTTACTTTGTAAGTTATTGGTGAGGTTTTCCTTTTCATAGGATGTTGCAATGAGAAATGTGGGTAAACTGTAACTGGAACTTCTGGAATAGCTTGGCCAAACTGCAGCACTTCTGCCCCTTTAACCTGTTCATGGTGTTCTCCTAGATAAAAAATGGAATTACCCATTTCTATGGAAAAAAAAACAACCCATTGCTAAGCCAAAGTGCTTAAAAATTAAAAAACAAATTTAAAAAGGAAAAAAAACAGAATAAAATCTATTAATAAGTATTAATTATCTTTACAATACATAAAGCACATAAAGAAGGAGGCAGAGCAAGAAGGTTTTTGTGCTTGTGTGTGGCAGCTCTCAGAAAGGGCAGGAGGATGGGTTAACCCACCATCGCCATAATTTGGTTTGGCAACTTCACTGATCATAAGAATATTCTTATTGTATCAAAATGTGTGACAGCTTTGTGATGGGCACAAATGGGGGATGAGATCAGACCCCGTTTCATTAGATTAAATGGAAATGTGATGTTTCCAACAGTCAAAAAACACTGGAGACATCTTCAAAGCTATCAGTGCCCATCTCTCCACAATCTCTGCTATGATCATTTTGTTCCCTTACCATTGATCTACTACAAAACTGAAAATTAATTTAAAGGAGGAAAGATCTTCAAATATTTATATCTGAATATTTGTGTGGGCAAAATGCAGGCTGAGCTAAGAGCCTGTTACACTCACCCAGATGAAAACTAAACCCAGAGCACTGACCAAAGCTCTTAAAAAGTAAAAATATGACTTTGCATTGACTGCAGTGGACATGAGGGTCAGCCCAGGTCTTGAGTTCTCCTTCCAAATTTGTGTCCACCTTTATTCATTTTCCCTGCTGCAAAACTTTTTGCCTCTCTCTCCAGGAAAGTTTGCACATGCAACCTTTGATTTGTGAAGGTGTCACTTGGCCAAAGCAACCAGAGCCCAGATGGGAAAGAGAAAAATGATGGCTGAGGTGGAGGCGCAGGTGAATATACAGGAGTACAGAGGAGATAGAGCACGTTGGGCAGTTCGTTTGTCAGATGAGCGGCAGCCCAGCCTTTCCTAGCAGACATTTACTTTGTTCCATGTGATATTAAGTAAATGTGATGTCGTAAAACTGATAAAAGGGTTGATCTATTGAAAATGGCTGGACTCGAGCCACTTCTGTGCTCTGTCATCACCTGCAAGAGGAAAAAAATGGTGCTGCAAAATACCTGAGTCTACCACTCTTGCTGTACTGGGTTTCCACTCCAAAGCACACACCAGCACATCCAAGGTCTTCCTTGCCTTTGAAATATGAGTCTTTCTTTCCTTAATCTGCTCTGGACACCACTCACACAATTAAGTGGATATTCTCTATTCCCATTCAGAGCTTTACTGTGTTTCTCTGGCCTCTGCAATGCAGCAGTAGGAGCAGAGATTCCTCCTCAAGATTTCTCTGCCTGGGGAAAAGAAAAAGGTCCTTCTCAGTAATGAATAATGTGCACACCCATCATCAGCCTCAAGAGGAGACCAGCACTCAAGAGTCCACTGAATATGGCACAACACAGTTCCACCTCAGCCAGTGGGAGCAATTCAAAATGGGATTGAGAAAGGAAAACCCTCCTAGTGCCAAAAAGTGCTCTCCCACTCCTGTCTGTGGCACACATGGCTGGACTGAGCTCAGCACATCTGAGCACAAGGTTTCTGCCTGCAGGAGCTGGGGAGCCCCAGGCTGGGGTCACAACTCAACACCTCTCTGTCGGGGAGCAGAGACTCCATTCAGCTCTGCGGGATGCTCTCATGCACGTCCAAAAGCATAGATGTGGTTCTGGCAGGGCTTTCCTCTTTCTAATTTTAGTAAAATATTTACAAGAGAGAGGTACTTCCTCACAGTACATCAGGCATTAGTCACTGATAAGAGAGAACATAAATACTGGGCTTTAATCTTATATCGTATTATTCCAAAAACCACCTTAACATGCAATGATACCTTATAATATTGAATTTTAAAACCCCTCAACTTTTAGCATTGTTAGAGTGCATATGTTTATGGGAAATGGAATATCAGACTCCTGATGTTGAGCCTAAAATTAGGTGACATTGTTTAAAGTACCCTCAGAATGCCTAATCTGATTTTTTTGTCCAGTCTAAGCACAGGAAAACCCGATGATAGGCACAGTTGTTTGATATATAAAACTTTAAGTATTTATGTCTCTAAAAGGCAAGTTTCCTTGCTTTTGAGAATTTTTCTTACTGGGAAGGCTTCCAAATCCCCTCTCATGTAGCTTCATGGAATTTTCTCAGCTCTTATGTTTGCTCCTTCTCCACACCTCTCCCCCAGTGCAGAGAGGCACATCTGTCTGTTTTCTGCCTTATCAAGCAGACATCTACATCTGCGAGGAAAACACCACTTCCTCAGCTAAAAAACCTGTATCTGATTGTGGTAATAAAGCACTACTTCCTCAGTTCAAAACATTCGTCAGACAGGACCAATTACTTCAAATGACTCATAGCAACAGGCAAAGCAACGCTCGTCTTGGCGGAGCCTTTGAACTTGCACCGCTTCAAAGGTGTGCTAAGACGTGGTTATGAGGCGATTGTCTAAAATTGCCAAATTACCAGGTCCCAAGCTTTGACATTTGTTATTCTGAGCGATGAGACAAAGCAAAAGCAGTTCGTTCAGCCCCCTGAGAAATACAAAGTGAAACAAAAAGATATTTCCTAGGTGAAGAGAGCTCTTAGCGGAGTGAATTCTCGAGTGCGAAACAGAAAAACGCTCGCGCCCGAAATTAATCAAATTACATAATTAGGTGATCAAACAATACACGACAATAATGCAAAATGCAAACAGTATGAGCCAAAGCTACTGAGGGAATTTAATGGGCTTTTAATCACATCCTGGAGGTCAGAGTGGCTCAAAGTGTTATTAATGAGAATCAAAGATTTTCACCTTTAGGTCACCAACCTGAATGTGGCACAGGTTGGTTCTGACTGAGCATCATTTCCATCTGGTAATCACTGGGGGGCTTGTGGTCTCAGCATCCTTATAGGAGAGGAATTTGCAGAATCCAGCATGAGAATGTGCATCAGCTGCAGTGGGTCAAAGGGTGTCCAGCAGAAGACAGATGACCCAGGAGAAAACACAAGATTATGCAACTCAAAGCTCTTCTTTCGTAAATATTTCAGTACTTTCTACTACCTCCAAGTATCATTAAATAAAGTTCTGAAGTTATTGACTAAAATTGCTAAATTAATTCTTTCTAATAAATCTTTTTCCGCTTTTCCTATGCTTTCCCTATATCCCTGATGGTCATATCTCTTTCCTGACAGCATCATGCCCAATGAGATGCAACAGTCTAATTGGTTAATAGTTAATTTTGGGTGGGCTGATCCAGTCTCTCTAACTGTCATTATAATTTAATTAACTTTGAAAAGCTAAGTTAAAGAAGAACCCTATACTGACCATCATAAAATATATTATTGTTACCTACTGACTCAAAGTTATTTGGGTATTTTTGATACAATGATTATTTTATCAGGAATATTCCAATATTAAGACCATGTTTAAATAAATATAGCTCTAATTCAGGAATGTATTTCTATTTGCTCCATTTTCATATCGAGATGCTCAGTTTTAGTTTTGCCATTTTGATGAGTTTTTTCCTGTTTTCTTAACAATGAAGGTGCTCAAGCATATATTTGGAGGACACACGACAAGTGACAAGGATTATCGGGTTTTGTTACCAAGAAAGCTCACTGTCAAAATTCAGTGATGGGACTGGCCAGAAAAACACAAAACAATCCCATTCCCTATTTGCTGTAACCCTTCAACCATATTTTCATGCAAATATCTATATGTAAACAAGAAAATTAATTAATATTTGGGAATAAGACTGCTGTTTCTCTACAAGTTTTGCCAGAAATATGTTAATGCAACTACTCAAATAGAGAAATGCAACAACAGAGAGGCAGAGAAAATACATTTCAAAATCCCAGTTGTCTCAGTGGAGGTCTTTTCAGGGCTAGAAGTCACTTCTGGCTTTGGTAGGAAGCCTACAGGCACTTCTTTTTATGAGTAAGTTACATCTGTTCAGGCACTGCACTTTCCTAACACCATACTTTTGTTTTTTAGACTGAGGAGCCTTCAAGTCTAGCAGCTCAGATGCTTGCATCCGTCTGTACCCTTTTGGGTAAATACCTGTCACTTCAGGCAGCCTTCTCTGGCTCTCTGCTCCTCGCTGAGACTCAGGCTGTCCCACTGACACGCTGCTGGCTCTCCCCTGGCACACAGGACAGTGCCACCAGCCCAAAACCTTCCACGTCGCTCCAGGTGGGGGAACACAGTCTGTCCCTGACAGTTTCTGCCTTTTCTTATTTATTAAACTGAAATAAACACTCTGAGAGTGTTTGATGGAGCAAAGAAACGTGGATTGTCTGGTGGGTCTCCCACTGTTTTCTGTGGCTGTGTCTTTGCTGGGTGGATTTGGGGGTGTCTGTCTGCAGAAAGAGCCACACATGGCTTTGGAACCCTCTCTCATGAATGCCATACACACAAGGCACTTATTTTTCGTGTTTGTCACAATTCTTCCTACTGAACACAAATCCCTTCACTCCATTTTAAGGAGTCAAAGAACAAGTAATTCTATGCAAATTTAGAGTTAGCCCTGTGTCAATAGAAATGATCTTTCCTGAAATATACATGTTAAAGAGCAGTTATTCCTAAGAAACCATTGGTTACTCATCTGGAAGGACCAAGAAAACTTAGTCAAGGTCTGTGTCAGAGGTTTTAAATTGTCACTGCAGTCTAGACTAACTCATTTTTCCTCTGCACCATTCTCTATGTCAAGGGCCAACCTGTATTCTCCCATTCTCCCAGAGCACCACACATCCATATCCATAGAGACTTTATTGGTGACACCCTCAGTACTCCAAAAAAAAAAGTTTTAAATCCACTTTCCTTTAAGAATCAACTAACATTATCATTATTCTTAAATAGTGGTTGTATCTCAGTTAAAGGGTCACCAGAGTGGGAAAGACAACAAGCTCATAAATAGCCCACAAACCCCCTTTCATCTCAGGACAGTGAATGAGGAGAAGCAGAGCACAAACAGCTTTGGAGGAGCTGTGTGTGTTCTCCCTGCTCTGACACAGCTCTGAGCGATGTTCCTTGTCATGCACCCAGCAGCTGGATTTACGAGCACGTCAGCGCCTGCATCTCAGCTGAGGATGCCCAGATGGGGAAACCCTCTCACCAGCACCATGAAATACCCATCTGCTGCCTATTAATATTCCCCAGGGAATTGTTGTTTCCTGCTGCCTGGTTCCTACGGTTGGTGTTGGGAATCTGGGATGGAGGAGCACAAACCAGAGTGGCTCTGGAGTGAGGATGAGGTTGGGCAACCGTGGGACAGTGTCAGTTTAAAGGATGTTTTTTTGAAAGCTCTAAGATGGTCCAGTCTCAGCAGAAAGAATATTGAAAAGTAAAATGTCCCCTATGCATCCATTTGATCAAATAACACGTTTATAGCACTATTATTATATCAAGAGAAACAGTTAACTGAGACATGACATGTAACTGTTAAAAATTACGCACCACCAAACATCAGTCAGGGACACTGAAAGGAAGAGTTGACGCTCATAAATAAAAAATGATGTAGAAATTAAACAAACAACCCATGGAGACTCTTTCAGGTTTTCTCTTTCCCCCCGTTTCTTATGCAAAACCACACAATAAATGGTCTTTGAGTTGCAGAGGTTTAATCTATGTGCAGAAAGGGAATTAGAGGCTGATTCAGGGTTTTTTTTTTTCCCCTTTCCTTTCCTGGAGGCCTCTTTTTTATTCTCTTTCCAGGTATTGATCGTGAAAGTGATATCACACCAGAAGGTGCATTGATATGGTGTTGAGTAACAGAAAACTGCAAAGACTCCTTACAGTATAATCAAAGCTTCTGTCCAAGCCCCCCACTCTGATGAAATCCAATCAATAGGGACGATTAAATGACACATACAGAGCCATCAATATTAAATACAATCCATTTCCTGTACAAGAGCAGGGCAATGTAAAGTGGACAAGATAAAACTTGAATAGGCAGGTTATTTACGATGCTTGTACAGTATTTAAGCAGTGATGAAAGTTGGGAGCACACATGATTTGCATATTAATCAAAAAAGCAAGTAAGCTTTTTGATGCACATAAAACAGTCTTTGGTAGGTTTGCAATATTTCCAAACATTTTTTTTTTTAAGTTATTTTTGGAGGGGCTAAGTCAGAGAGGAGTCAACTCCAAACTGAAAAACTGTAGATTCTACAATCTCTGATTTTAAAGAGCCATTGGGTTCTTACAGCATTTTTTCAGTATTCCACACCATTTCCCTGTTGCCTGTGCAGTGGAAGAAAGGGTTTGAGATAATTCATTGCAACTTTAGTCTGAATTTTACCTCCAGAGGTGAGAAAGGGACCAGCAAGAAGTGTCATAATTTCTCACCATAAGCTAAAATGCAACATTGGAAGACACCTCAAGGACCATCTTGTTCCCCCTCCTGCCATGGGCAGGGACAACTTCTGCTGGACCAGGTGGCTCCAAACCCATCCAACCTGGCCTTGGACACTTCCAGGAATGGGGCAACCATGGATTTTCAGATCTCCCAGCGGTTATTAGGGTTGCCAGAGGGCGCATCAAAGGAAGGTTTTCCTGTGGGGAATTCCCTCAATAACCTCAGAGACATGCTCTAGTCCCTGGGTTAGAGAGAGTCCACCAGTTGAGATAAATGGTTTTTGGTAAACTCCCTGCTCTTCTCTGCTGTGCCAGACAAAATGCTTCCACCAGTTCTTACAGAGTCCATGTGTTGCACACACTGAAAACCCCCTCTAATAAATCTGGTTTTCTTCTCACACATTTCTTCACACCACATCTCCACAACGGGCAGGTAGGGAAATGGCAAAATTAGGAATCTACTCTCAAAAGCAACAAATGGATGAAAATACAGAAATAGATTAAAAATATGGATCTCCAGCAAGTCAGGCTGTGAATCAGAGTGTCTTTTGTTCTAGAAAAGAAAGAGCAAGGATGAATTAATTCACCTCAGAGGGAGATTTGTAGAAAGGTATCACTATGCTACCCCTGAGCACACTGTTCTTTGCTTTTCCCACATGAATCCTCATCATATTGATTGATAAATACCAATTATTTTCTCCCCTTTTTAATGTCAATTCATTCTTTTTCAACATTAAAATTTCACAGTGTCTTTGAAGTGAACAGATAAAATTCCTTATCACCAAAACTTGCGCTGGTTTTAGTGGAAACCTAGAAGGACCATTGACAAGTTTAAAGTTAATCATGTATTTATGTCCTTTGTTATACTGGGCCATAACTGGGTTTGGTATCTTCAGGATGAAAACCCTTCATCTTAACACAATTTTCAAGGATTTTTTAAAAAAACTCCTCAATAAAAGTTTTATAGAGAAAGTGAGCCTGAAAAATGTTCTTGGAGATGACACTACTCTCTGCCAGGACACTTTCACAAATACTGTGGGGACAGCAGGTTGTTTGCCAATGAAAAGCTACTTTCTCTTGACAAAATTGAAAATTGATGACAAAGTGATTGGGTATTTCTCAAAATGCTGTCAAATGTAATGACATTGGGTGTGTTCCAATTAGTTTTGTAGGCTTTCGAGATGCAGCTCTCTCTCCTTGCCTTCTGTGTAAAAAACTTTGTGGCGTGAGTCTGGTCTGCTGAAGGACAGCTAGAGCTGCTACAGCTCCCAGAATTTGCTAGGGAATAAGGCTGCACTGACACATCTAGTCTGGACTAAATAACCAACTTTCACTTTGCAGAACTCGAGCTTTCTTGTCTGCTTTGACGCGGCGTTATTCGCGCACAGCGCGGGTCCATGGGTCACGTTGCCACTAAGAGAGTAGGGGGAATTAGCTGATAAAATAACTAACTAGGTTTGTTAATTAACCACATTCCTATAAAATCAGAGGTGCCACGAGGTGCTTAGGATGCGGTGGGCACAGGAGAGAGGGAGCAGAGGGGAGAGGGAAGCCAAAATCTCCATCAACGTCAACGCGTGTCCCCTTTAGGCTGTGGGAGCTGGAATCCAGGATCTCCCTCTCTCCCTCCTATCTGGAGCACAAATAACATAAAGCTGGGATAGGATTGATACGGAATGCTACATAAAATGTTTGCTTATAATTATTTCTAGCACCCTTTTGAAGCTTAGGGATAAAACATTTCTAATTATTCATCAGGCCGTTGGAACTCCTAGGCCTCTGTAATAGGGATTTAGCAGAACAACAAATAACATACAGGGATCCAGATGAAAGGAGTGAATTTGAAGGGATTATTACCATAAAAAAAGCAAATGACTATTTGATGGAGTTACAACAATACAGAGAGTCAGACAGGGATAGAGAAATAATGCTAATTGATAAATACATAGCTGCTTAAGCTTTAATTTGAGCTGTGGAAGAGTTGTAAAACAAGTGATACCTGTAATTTCCTTCTTAAAAAAGATCCCTCTGTTTGAAATGCATACATAAGGAAAACCCCTCAAATGCAGCTTTTCTTCCCCCCTCCTCCCATTTTCACTGTATTACAGCCACAAGAAGTAATTCTTTTAAAGGCATGACATTTTTTATGGTCTTGGTTGGCTTACAGCTGCATAAAGATTTGCTCCCCAGTTTAGGATGGGAGCCACAACATCTTCTGCAGGATCCTGTGATCTGCTCATGTAGGAACCCCATGGGCCACAGGCAGAAATAGGCATTCAAGGAATGAAGAGGGGATTTTGTGTTCACTACCACATACCACAAAATCACTGCCTCATCTTAATCAAAGTATTGCAAAGTAAAAAGCAAATCATAAAGAAATGACAACAAAACCCCATGAAAAATCAGCAAAAGCAGGATTTTTGAACCATCTAAGGTGCAGCAATTCCTACTCTCTCATTTTTTCAATAGAACAGCCAACCTTTAGGCAATTTGTCTTAAATAAGGATATATAAAATGGATAAGTGGAATGTAAAACACAAAAAGGGATAAATATTCCATATTCAGTGCTTTTACAAGCAACATCATCAACACCACCACACCAGTGATTCCACACAAAGATAGTTTTTTTGAGGCTACATAAGCTGTCTTGCCTAAAGAAGCGAAGGAAACAAATCTGACTTTGCAAATACATGCAGGAAAAAAAAAAAATCAAAAAATCATGGATAGGAGACTTACCAGCTACTCTGCAAGCTGTGTGCTTCTTTATATCACAAATACTGGTTTAAAGGGCAAAGGTATGCAAAGCAGATGGATTGTGCCTATCTCTAAATCAGAATTTCAATGTAAGACGTTTTCCAACAGCTCAATAGAGTGGCTTAGAAGCTTTCTTCCCCTCCTTAATGAGGGGGTAAAACGTTAGCATTATAAATTGCAGCTTAGAGAAATTATATTCAGATTTTTTATTTTTCTTTTTAAAAAAAAAAAGAAAACCCGTATGCTCTAGATTAGCAGGGGTGGATCGTCTTGTTGAGACTTGTGCTGCCAAAGCCTATTAAAGTAATTCACATTTTATACACAGACATTACCATTTTCTCTGAACTATAACGTCCTTGGAGCATTACTCCGCAGAGACACCCAAAATCCACTTTAGATGGGGCACAAAGGCACAGTTTGAGATTTACCTGTGTGACTTGTCTCGCAGGTGACAAGGATTAAGGAAGGAAATCTACACTTCTGTCAGATAAGCAGGAATTCCTGGTTCCTTAATTCACTTGAAAAGAAAGGATAATTACCTGAACTAAATTTCTGCGCCCATCTCAAATGGACTCCAGGGACAATCCTGCAGATTAATGCTCTAAGAACATAAGATTCAGAAAGAGAACGTAGGGATGTATGAAATAGGATCTCTTTTAACAACCTGGATCAAAAACTGTATCCTGAACGGAGGGGAGGAAGGGGCAAATCCAGTGCAGCATTAATGCCTTCTGCTGCCTCAGCAGAATCAGATTTTGACAATAACAATCACGATGATTTTTATAGGCTCACTTTTTTCCTCTACATTCTGATGGATCTGAGAGATTTCCACAACCTGAATGCTCCAGGCAAGATCCTCAGGTGATGTAAATTGGCATTGTTTTTATGAAATACCATCCCTTCACATCCTCTACAGCTTTTCTGCTCATCAGCAGTATCATAATCATCTGGTAACATTAATTAATTTTCCCCGTGTTTTGTGCAATGCTGCCTCTGCCTCCTCCCCGCCTCAAATTGTTTTGATTTTGTTCCTTTTTTTTTTTTTATTTATTTTATTGCTGTTATTGCTCCACGTCTGCTAAGTAAATCTGCGGCGTGTTACTTTAAAAATGAAATAAAGCTTGTGTTCATAGTGACAGTCAATAACACTACAGCATTATAATCAATTGCTGTTTGTAGCAGCAGGACTAGCAGTGGGGGCAGATCAGCGCAAATTACTGTCACTGTGTGCTGCCGTGTGCTGCAGCCAGCCTGGATCACGGGAGACAAACGATCCCAGATCCAGTGGGAGCACAGGGGAGCTCAGCCCTACCTGCACAGCATCACAGCCACGCACAGACACGAGGGGAAAGTGCCTGTGAACCTGCAGGATGGAGAGGGAGGGGAAATAAATTAAATAAATTAAATTAACCCAGTTGGGCTGCGGAGATCCTGGGCTAAATGCTCCTGCTCTCGTGATGGGCTGGCTAATGGAGGATTACAAGTGACCAGGGATGTACAAAAAAGGTTGGAAAGCTCTTTAGAGAGCACCAGTGATGTCTCTGTTGTAGTTTAAACTGAGGGTTTGTGCAGACTCCTGTAAACCATGGGGGTCTTCAGTTCCAAACACCTGTTAGGATCAATAATAATGCCAAAAATGAAATATAATAGCTACCCTCTCCTTCTTTCTGTAGAAGCAGGAGTGTTTGTTACTGCTATAGATTACAGTGATGCAATTTTTTGTCTGTGTTTCATCTGAGGAAAGAGATCCAGGCTCTGCTCTCAGTGTGGGGAGAGAGTTGTTATCTCAGAGCTGGGCTCTGGGAGCAGCAGGTCAAACAGGTAATTTTAAAGACGGAAATACCCAATTCTTTGTGTCTCTTCAGCTTTCTCCTCCATGAATTTGGCACTTTATTTGGAACCCCTGCGATTAGGGAGAAACGCAAATGGTGTTTAGCGGGGAGAGAAGAAACATGATGCAGATCAAGGACACATCCTTTGGGAAAGAAAGCCTTGGCTAGCAAGCAGTGTATGGTTATGAAATGACATCTGATTACCTGGCTGAAGGGTGTCTTACTGATTTGGGAGGCTGCACTGCAAAACCCAGCAGGGAGAGCAGGAAGGGGAAAGGAAAACCCGACCTCCAGGACCCCCCAGCTCCTCACACACTGTCCTGGAGAGGGTGATGCAGCAGCAAGGCCAATGCAAACACTGAGCTCACTTCTGGTACTGCTGCAAAGGATGACAATTTATTGCCCTTTTTAATGATGGAGTTTGTGATATGCACACTTGCCAACTGGGAACTGGAGTGAGATCAATGAGTTATTTTGCATAGGTCCCTGTATTCTGGGCCAGAATGAAACTGTTGACCTAGAGGTGAAAGTCTCTAATTTTATTTCTAGTCCCTCTGAGTCATGTAGTCACCAGAAATAACACTGACAGCAATAAAACCAAGCAAACAAACAAAACTAAGCAAACATCAAATATGAAGGGAAAAGGGCTTTGCCAAAGAGGCTCAGCACACGTTTTGTGAGACGGCGTAATCTTTGACAGGGAAATCTGGACCATAAAAACCCCTCTCTCCTGGAGCCCAGTATCCTCCTCTGAAGACAAATGTTTTATAATAAATATTTCTGTGCCTGTGGAGCTTTGTGCGAAGTCGGACATGATATTTTTGGCAATATCTGCGTGTCAGGAGGAATCTGAGAAAGTGTCACATACTGCACTCGAGCTGGCCGGTTGGTGAGAGCCATGGGTTTGGATTTGCATGTCACACGTGTGATGGGCTGAGCAGAGCAGAGAAACAGGAAGAGTTCTTCTCTTCAGCCTTTTTATCCACTTTAATCCATGACCTGAATCACAGAATTCGTGTAAAGTTGTGGCATCTGACTTCACCTCCCTACCGCCAACTCTCTCCACCTTCCAAAATCACAGAGCTGATGCCCTTGTGTATTTTTAGATCCAACATTTTTCCTGTTTAGCAAAATAAGAATTGCTCCTTCTTCTTATTACTATTAATATTATGAATAATAATAATAATAATCATCATCATCATGGATTTTTCACTATGCCTTTAGAAGGTAGTTTCCAAAGGGAATTTCTATGTCTATTCCTGGCTAACAGGCATGATGGTTTGGGAAAAATAATCTTCCACTCAAAGGCAGTTTAACTTCCAATAAAGACTTTTTGGCTCACAGATTGTTAAGGAAAATTGCTTCATTTTGCAACTGTAATTCCCATATTTAAACGAATGGGATTTTCCTTAAGAGAGGTTTGAACTATGGAATTTTCCTTTGTTGGACAAGAATCAATGGAGTGTTTGCTGCTAATTAAACCAAATAAGTTAGCTGAAAAGGAAGATGAGTTGATTTTGAAGGAACTTCATACTACAATTGCAGTTTTGAGTAGAAGAGAATTTAATCTCATTTAATTTTTTCCCTTAAATGTCAGGGTTTGTGCTTCCCTATTATTTTGAAGACTATCAGGGATCCCTCCCTGTTGACGTAAGTCACTCAATTTATGTGATCTGGGTCTGAATCTATTACCAGTGAAGGCAACAGGGTTTGGATTAAACCTTTACAGTCTGTGTTTTTTAAGGTCTCAGACAGCAAAGATTCAGCTCTCAAACACCCTGAGATCAATCACTAAATTCAGAAAACTGGAACACATGCACCGAAATCACCACATTCTGTAGTGACAAAATATTTTGCAGAAACAGGGCTGTGATGCTGTTAGTGGCTTGGTTTGACCTGATTTTCCTCTACACAAACAGAAAATGTCAATGGGAGACGCCGACAGCAGATTTTCGTGGCTTTGGAATTTGATATTACTATGGATTTTAAAACATAAGGGGGAAATGCATAACAGCAAATGAATGCAATGCCTTATTTTTAACCTGCTCAGCAATTAAATGATTGTAATATTAAAATACTGCAGATCACTGCAGAGCTAAAGCACTAAATTCCTAATGTTCCCATACATTTTATACCTCTAAACTCACATAAATTGATAATAATCTGAATTTTAAAAAATTACTGTGGTGAAATATTTTCACTGTTGTGAAAATACTCTTTGAGAAAGACTTTTTGGTTAACTTTTTTGATTTTCTGGTGTTTGGGGAGTTTTGTGGAGTGACTGGAGCTGCAAAGTTAATAAAAATCTATATATACTTTTCTGCAGTGGGTAGTGTCTTTTTTTAAAATCTATTTCACTGGGATAAATAGCACAATAGTGTCCTTAACATTACATAAAAAAAAAATAAACTGTGTATTTTAATTAGCTTGAAAGGGTCAAATGGCAGAAAAAAAAAATCACCTGTGATACGAAAAGTCTGGCTATTATAATGATACAGAGTGTAATTCAATATATCTGTTTAGATATTGACCTTCTGCATTATTAATGGCTTTGAAAAGGCTAGTGCTGTCTTGCAACTCTTGAACAGGTGGAAGCCACTGGAAACCCACCATTTATTGGTTTCCCTATGTCAGATTACTTTCCAGCTAAAAGCCAAAGCAGATATGTTTGCAGCCTGAATGTAAGAGGGAATCCTGATTTTTGCGGCTTGGTTGTTTTGGTATTTTTGTCTAAAGCTTCTTCTCTACTTCCCCCCTCTCCAAAAAAGATCCTATTGTGAAAGAAGGATTAAATTTCCATTAAAAGTAGGATATTTTATTGTAAAAGCAGTTCATTTGGATGGGAGACATTTGGAAATCCCTGTCTATGCTTCTGAGTAGCCTTCAGCTTCAGAAAAATCCTCATTTATCTGAGATATTTGGTGGCCCAAAGTCCCTATCAGATACCTCAGATTTTCTGATAAGCAGCCGAATCCCTGATTACAGAGCAGCAGTCACAACAAAAATATTTTCTTTTCTCTGTATTCACCTTTCAACAATATTTTTTGTGTTAATACCATTCTCACAGGTGATCCCAAAGCAGAGCATGAGGCCTCCCACACTAAAGGCACCAAAGGCACCAGAAGTACTATAAATGTAAATCCTAACATTAGTTTTATTCCCTTTATTCCCTTTTTTTGTTTTTGGTTTGTTTTTTTTTTTTTTCACCAACAACTAAATTCTGTTCTGTCACTGCAAGAATAAATATTCAGAAATCACAAGTCATACCTGGTCGGACAACAACCGCAGTATTTATCTGTTTTTATTTTCAGAATGCTGTTTTGATTAATTTGCATATTTAAAAACTGAAATATGTTTCTTGTTTTCTAGGATTTTCAGAAACATTTCTCATTAGATGAGCTAAATTTTAAGATCTTCTTTTTCCCCCCCACCTTTATCAATTATATAAGAGAGAAAATTAAAATGGCCATAATGACACAGTATTTCTTTGCTGCTGTGGAAAAATCAGTTAAATATAAACCAATATTTTACCAAATCTCTTGTGAATATTTCCCCTAAGGGCCGGATCCTGTGTGACTTTCAACATAGCAGAAGGAATTTATGTGCAAATCAACCATCAAGCATAAAACAACAATAGAGATGAGAGGAAAAAACCCCAAAGAAATAAATAAAAAAATAACAAATTTCAAATTATGTCAAAATTCTAAATATATTATAAGAAAGATTGCAAAAAACTGCTATTTATATAGCTTTTCCAATGATTCTGTTACTGACATTTTTGAAAGGCAAATGTACAATTCTATTAGGAGAAACCTTAAAAAATAGCCAAGACCTAGGTAAGCTCATGGATTACTGATTGTTTTTCCAAATTAAATCTGAATTCTGATTTTGTTTAAGCTCTAGGTAAGCTCACAGATTCCTGATTGTTTCTCCAAGTTAAATCTGAATTCTGATTTTATTTAGGGTTTCACAACTATTTTTGACCTTTTCTCCCAGAAGAGATAAATAATATCTTTGTACTTCCAGGTTGATTGAGATATGGGATTCACAGAATTGGCACCAACACAGAACTTGCTCACATTTCCAAGAGTCATGACTGAAAACATGCAACAGAATTTAACTCAGTGAAAATATATGGAGTTAAAAGGATGGTTCTCATTTTCTTGTAGCGCCATGTGTTCCAAAACAATGGCTCAGGGTGAATTATTGCTGCTGAGAGAAGCACTTTGTGGTGACTCACCAAAATCTCTGGCCTGGACTTCCACAGAGAAATTCCCTCATCAGATTGGGAACAAGTTTGTGTTTCACTCCAAACGTGCTGACTGGGCTGCAACTCTTTGAGCAGTGCATGGAAATACACCCAAAGATAGATCCTGCATTATGGCCCAAAAGAATAGTTCGTTTGTGACACTGAGATTTGACAACAAACCCTGCTGGAGTGGGTGGAGGAATGGGCCAGAGTCAGGAGGTCTGGGGTGGCCTCAGCTCTGCCAGCTCCTGTGTCATGTTTGGCCAAAGCTCTCAAAGTTCCCAGAGCCAGCTGACTTCCAAGAGTAAGGGAAAATTTACCTCTAAATATTATTGGCACATTTAGTGTCATCTATAACATTGCTTTATAAGAGAGGGTGAAACTGCTGATGCTTCATGGCACGAGGATGTTGGAGTGGGAACAGATAAAGGATAAGGGGAGTGGCTTCCCACTGCCAGAGGACAGGTTAGGTGGGATATTGGGAAGGCATTCCTGGCTGGGAGGGTGAGGAGGCTCTGGCAAAGGGTGCCCAGAGAAGCTGTGGCTGCCCCTGCATCCCTGGAAGTGTCCAAACCCAGTTTGGACAGGGCTTGGAGCACCCTGGGATAGTGGGAGGTGTCCCTGCCCATGGCAGCGTTGGGACAAGAAGATATTTCAAATCCCTTCCAACACAAACCATTCTGTGAATCTATGATTCATTTCTCTCATCCCTAATACACATATGTGCATGTTTGCAGTGCTTAAAGCACTAAATTTTCACCTTTTTCTGCAATTTCAGCAGGAAATCAGAGCCATCAGCACCAAGAAGTGGGAGAGGAAGGCAGGACCACCTGCTAGATATGGCTGCACCCCAATTCTGTGGACCTACAGGATTTACCCGTCGAGGTTATGGCCTTGACACTAAGGATCAGACGTGGTGGCTTTAATTCACAACAATAGATGATGAAAGCAGAACATTCTGCCTCCTGCCTTTACAAATCCACGCAGTGAGGATGTCTTCCCTGCACTCAGGAGATATTGGAGGTGGCAGAGAGGGGAAGAGGAGGCGTTTTACAGCACACAGGATCATGGCTGGCAGGGGCAGGGGCAGCAGCCCGCGTCTGTGTCTCCTAATGTCCTGAGACAGGGACGGGAGGGATGGGCAGAGGAATGCTCTGCACACTGATAAAGAGGAGTAATAACCACTGACACTGACATCACTCCCCCTGGCCATGAGCTAACTCGGGGTCCAAATTCTGCCAGCGGTGTCCAGCGCCAGGAAGGAGGTGCTGAGCAGAAGCATCTCTATCTGTGCCAGAGAGATGCTGCTCCTAAGTGCCTTTTCCACGTCCCTGGAGGATATCTGAGCACCTCAGCACTTTGCAGAGCCTCCAGCACTGCCCCTCTCCCCCTGGGCCCCGCGAGGATGCTGCTGCAAAAGCCATAATTCACCCTTTAATATTTTGATACTTAACGTGACGGATTTCCCTTTTAGTACACGTCAATTTGATCTGATCGAGGCACGGAGCTGGGCAGGTTTCCTGCATTTCAGATGATTTCAATATAAAACATGCAAATCCCACAGTGCATTCCCCTGTTTCTGTGGCATTATGTCTGCAGAGCGGTGTCACGAACGATGACACCTCTTCACAGAAAAACAGAGAAATATCTTCTGCAGGATGTGAGATTTCTAACGAAAGCTTCCCTGTGACACGAGCTGCTGAACTGTCTCCATAGAGTTCTGATTTAATTTGAGCTGTTCTTGCCACTCCGTCACAAACAGCACCGTCCAAAATGCTAGACAATAATTAAATTTCAAAGGGAAATATTAATTAGTAAGGGCACAAGTGAGCTGCCTCTTCATTTAAAAATACTTCCTTGAGATTTATGTTCAGCCCAGGAGTTGGAGAGATTAACAAATTATATTGAAGCCTCCCACTTCTGAGGTATTATCTGTGAAAGGACTCTCATCCAGTTTTACAAATGTATATTTTTAAAATGTTATCTTCCTATCTCTTCCTATCTTCTTATTATTCTCTTTGAACTAGACACCTTTCAAATATGTTCATAAGGTGGTGTTATACTGATGTGTAAATCAAATTGCCTCTCCCTAAACCTATAATTTGAACATAATTAACAAAATTAAGGAAATAATAATCAGAGACAAAATGGATGAAGGGGTTTTGCTTTCAACATGAAGAAACATGTTAATATATTTTCAAAATCTGTGTGGTTTGGATTTATCTGGACCTTCTTAAAACAGGATAAATACATAATCTTCTGTTTCAAAATATATTTTGATATAGCTAAAGTATATTTGAGTTGTCCTCTGTCCTTCTCTCTTGCCCACAGAATATGGGCTATACACATGCATATTTATTCAAATTTCTTTTTCTTGTAGACATTCCCGCAGCTCTTTTGTTGGCCAACTGTAAACTGATCACTTACAATTGTACTTGAGTGTTTAGTGACCAGAAAATGTACAAATGCTGCTGCTGCCAGAGTAACTGAAAGTGCACAAGCAGATTGAGGGAAATACTACAGGCAAAAATTAGCCATCATTAGTTACCCCTGCTAATATTGCAGAAAATTGAAATGCTTGCCTCACTGAGAATTGAAGAGCATTTCTGAAGTTTATCCAGAACAAAATATCTGACTTTTAAACACAAATAAGATATAAAGTGTCTCCATGCATTGTTGGGCTCCACGGTAGCAGTTTGCAGGGAAATCTGCTAAAGCCCCTTCGTGGGAATCAATCCCAGGGAAATGCAGCCCCGTTAATTATAATTTTAACAGCTTCAGATGCCACATTAGGAGCAGCAGGGAGAGGAGAGGAGAGGGAGCAAACTGGGTCTCTGCTCACCATGATAAACATAAGACCATAAATGTCAGACAAAGGCCAAGAACGATGCAGAGGACAGATTGCCGGAGTCCCAGCCTGAACGGAGGCAATGTTTGTTGGGTTGTGTTTGGGGGGTTTTTTCCACCCTGAAAACACAGCAATAAGTGCAAAATGCAATAATAATCCTAAAAAATACCTTTGCCCTCATAAAAGAGCCTAAGCTCCACCACTCTTTATGGTTAGGATATGGTCTGTATTTTATGCTTCTTCTGTATTTTATGTTTCTTCTGTATTTTATGATTTTAACTCTGTTATCTTGGAAGAAACAAATTTTCATGCAAGAAGATGCAGAGCAGCAGCTCATTCTCTGTCCAATTTGTTCAATTCAAAGAGATGCCCTTCTGAAGGTGTCATAATCCCTTTTATCACTTCTCACGTTTTCCAGCCCTCCCTCTTACATCCTCACTACCTTCACCCCAAACCTTCCTCCCAAAGCGTTTTTTCCCCTCAGAAAAATAACACAGCACCATTTTTGGTGCTGCAGCACCCTGGCAGTGCAGAGGGAACCTTGCACAGATATTTTGGGTGTTTGCTGTAACCTTGCCCTGATACTTTGGGTGTTTGCTGTCGCAGATGACCTTCCCGCCGATATCTCTGTCGAGCGTGTTCCGGCAGCACCTGTTAGAAGTGCTACGGGCTTCCATGCACATGTGGCACCATATTGGAATGCTGCAGTTCATTTGGCAGGATGCAGGAAGGTAGGGGACGTGTTGCCCGATGTATTTCTGCAGCACTATAGCTGCTGGATCCAGGGAGGCTTTCGAAATATTTCGCGCAACGTCGAGGTTTAGGCTCGATAAGGTATAAAATTGCAGGAGGTTCATTTTGGATCCTCATTACCCAAACCAACCAACCAAGGAGATAACACAGAAAAAACATTCCATTTCCTTTTCTTTTTTTCTTTTTTGTTTTTGTTTTTTAAGATAATGCTGCTATACACAAGGAAAGGTTAATAATTAACCATGGTGAAAACACCTTTTTAGCGGTCATATGAAAAATAAAATGCGCAGCAATTCTGGTGGTTCTGAAGCTGCTCCACTCTTTGTGAAAAATTAAAATGCACAGACCTAAGTACCTCCCCAAGTTCCAAGGTTTCCAAACCATACAAGAAAACTGCTAAAATAATTTCCTGAACAAACAAAAAAGCTCAACCTGTGTATCAAAGTTCATACATCTGACATGTTCTGTCATCTCTTCCTATTTTTATTTGGATTTCAGCACCTCACTGTACAACTGGTGCATTATTTTGTATCTCTCTCACACTACAAAGATTTCTGTTATTTTTTTGTAACACCAACAGATATGTCTGACTATTATTTCTATTAAACTTTGATTTAGAAGTGCAGGGAAAAGAAATATTAAATAACAAAAGCCACTTTAATCTTGCCTCCACAGGTAATTACTGATTTGGGAACCTTTTGTACGTACACAACATCCACTTTCACTGAGCCAAATGAACAGAAGATGTTGCACTAATCATATGGAGTCATTTGTATATAATCCTAAGGCATCCAAGGTAAATTGGATCTAAAGAAAAATTAGGGAGCCATGACAAAACAAACAACCAACCAACCCACGTCATGCTAAAATAAAGAAGGTTAACAGCAAATATAGTGCTGAGGTATTGTTTACCCCTACAAACTGTGTCTCTTGTACACTCTTACACCTACACAGCTACAACAATTCAGTTACTAAGAGGAAGGAAACACTGTGCAATTATGCATTTAATATTTATACCTAAAAATACTGGGCAACGAGTATGAGATTTCCAGAAAACACTATATTGTGAAAAACACTATATTGTGAAAAACATTTTTTATCATAATTTCATCCCACGGTGCCTTTACAAAACTAGCAAGACAACAAGCAGAACTAATCCTGTATTGCTGTTGCCGCAGCCTCACCTCTCTGTCCACTCAGACTCTGCTTTACATCTTTAGGCTTAGTTTGTCTCTGACCTGAAATAACAAAGCTGTGAACTGTTAACCGGAGGGGGGAACCTCAGGCAGTCAACTTTTAATCTTCCAGCGTGGCAGTTCTTATTCTGTCAATAATAAACACATTTGTTAGCTATGCCTTGTGCAGCCTTGTGTGTGCATCTGTCCATCCCTGAGAGATGTATTGGCACTGGGCTATTAACAACCAATAATGCCACGTGAGCACAGCAGCGTTATTTAAAGGGAGAAGGGAATAAAACAAAAAAAGAAAAAAAATAATAAGACTTCATGTAATGAAGATGAGAGCCAGAGATCTATAGTCCCCAGCTGATGGAGGAGAAAGTGGAGAAGAGCAGAGTGGGAGGAACTCTCTGTGGTGTGGTTACATTATTGTGGTATTATATCGAGTTATATCATCACTTTCCCACTCCCCAGGAGTGGCACAGATGGGAGAGCGTGGTGGGAGAGCACCAGGAATAATGTTGGCGTGCTTTGCTGCTGCGAGGTGAGGACATTCTGCAGGTGAGCAGAAATCCACCAGGGCAATGCAGAGCTCCATCTCCACCTCCTTTTCCCCAGCATTTCCACGGCAGCCATGCGGTTTCTCCTGTGATCCCACCCCGCCACTGAGCCTCCCCGTGGCCCTCCACTGAGGACATGCTCTGCAAGGTTAATTTTTTCACGCTTCCCCTGTCTATTTTTTAATCTCCACTGTGATTCCCCGGGGGTAGAGCACAAGAACAGATATTTTTTTTTTTTTTCTGCACACTTCTCTACACATTTGAATTCATCTCCCACATCCCAGAAATGAAGGGATCGAGCCTAAAAAATATTTCCTCAACCCATTGCTTCAGAAAAGGTCTTTGCTGTGATGACTTAGGAAAGTTAAACCCATATTTTCTAGAAAAAAATATAGGGAGAAAAATGGCCAAAGGCCCTTGAATGGATATTCTCAGACTTATTGAAGCCAACTGGCTGAAGGATGCCAAGTCAAATTGTGTTACTGTCCACAGAGCCTGCTTCAACCAGCTTTTTGCAAGATACACTTTCCATTTCTCAGAACAAGCAACAATTAGACTAAATCAGCTTAATCTCACAGATCCACACAATTTTGATCTAAACTACAGATAAAACTGAGCTGATAGGTGCTAAGGATGTTTTGCAATATTAATATGTGGCGCTGGACTATGCGGCTCCACAGTAAAGTTCCCGTAATTGGAATTTTTATCCCCTGGAAGTCAGAAAAAATTATTGACAGTTTCTGGGTCCTAAATGCATCACCGTTTCAAGTAAAATAACAAGCTTTGCCTGGGGCTGCAGTTCATGCTATGTGATCACTTGATACTTTGTGTGGCTTCTCATGGCAAGAGAGAAAGGGAGAGACAGAGAGGAGCCTCCGTCGGAGGAGGAGGAGGAGGAGGAGGGAGGCAACAGATCGCTTCACAAGCAATTATTATTTTTATTATATTATTTCAACATCGTGATAATTAATGACTGAACTTCCCAACGTGTTTGTGTGAATTCAGCGTGCCGATAAGAACGGCTGCATTGTGGGTGATTTATATTTGTCCCTGATTTTGATTTTTTTTTAATTTTTTTTTTTTTTTTTTTTTTTGTGCCTGGGTGCTTCAGCAGCAGATTGCTGCTCTCTAACTGCATTACTGTGGGGTAGCTGGGAAATGTTTCACAGGCAACTTCTGCCATTTAGCATACAACTGTAATATGGTTCTATTATCCATTTTCAATCAATATTTAACCTTTTCAATAAACAGCTTAAGTGTACCAAGCCAGAAGGAGGAAAGCTAATTGCCACATGATATATTTGGTTCCCAGGTATACTCAGCTGGCTAAAGTAAAGTTAATTAGGTTATAGGTAGCACAGCAGCATTTAGAAAAATACATCTTCTGCCTCATAAACCTTTTGTTCAGTCAATAGCATCAACAAATACTTGCAGATGATGGCTGTAACATGATGACCATCACTTGGAGACCAGGGCTGTGAGTCCTGCCCTTGCAAATGGCCTATGTTACCAAAGGACATTATGGAAAATGATGGCAGTGGTGGTCACCACACAAATTCACTTCCAGCTTTGCTTTTCTGCTCAGGATCACATTTGTGAGCCCAGCTGTAGGCAAGCAAATTCCTTGGTGGCTCTATAATGTGTAGCAGAGGTTTTGGTTTGTTATTTATTTTTTTTTTTTAGAAGATAAAACTCAAGAAATTAAAAGGCTTTATTGTTATACCATAAAAAAGCTCATTGTTTATGGTAACTTCACTGAAGCAGTATAAGGTTGAAAATACTGTTGTTCCTAATTAAAGGATGTTATTGTCCACTGTTCATATATGATTGCAGTTCCACTGCACCCCTCAGAAACCTTTCTGCTTTGCTATTGCAGTGACCCAAACTCCAAATTGCTTAGAGAGCGCAATATCTCTTGGAAATTCCTTCTTTCACTGGCAATCATAACAGGTGTAAGGAGGTGTTTTCAAAGGAGAAAAATAAAATTTAGAACTCATGGTGTTAGTGTTAATGAAGAAAAAAAGGTAATAAATTTAAAAAAAAAAAGAAAAACAAAGGCAAGTTTCGTAGAAATTGTTCCCATAGAGTTATTTCCTTAGCATTTCATCTCCTGTAGGTGTATACTTTGTATTTGTTCATCTCATCTGTTTCTCACTTCTTTGAGCTGAATTTTCATTAAAAAAAAAAAAAAAAAACCTTCTGTTAATAAACCCCAGGAAAAAACCAACATTCTAAGAACCAGTTAGAAAATCCTGATGACAACACCTATCTTGACTCAAGCAAGCAGTTCTGTCCAGAAAAAAAAAAAAAAAAGACTGCCACCCATTTAACTGACGGGAGCCTTTCCCTGGATCAAGCTTTAGATCCCTTGCTTATTTGCCAGTGAATACAGTATAATAAGGATTCCAAGGAAGTCAAATGGCAAGCCAGGCGGTGATTTCAATGAGCCCCAAACCAGGCCCTGAATGATCAACACTGATCCTTATTATCTGAGGGTAATAATGTGCCCCTCTAGTTTACCCAAAGTGGCTGCTCTGAATATGCTATAGTTCCACCAGGAGTGAACGAATGCATCTGTCTTCATGAATGGTGATTAAAAAAAAATGCAAATCTCCTTACATCTTTTCTTCCTGACATTAGGTCATTGCTTTATGGCCTTCTTTTCATTTGCACATCCATAGTAATTTCTATTTTGGGCCACTATTGAAAATATGAGATTCACTGGGTCCAAATAGACATTCTTATAATAAGCAGATTGTACCGAGCTACAAAAGCTGCAGTATAATAAAACAAATTGTATGAATGTGAGAAGAATGTGTAAAGAAGTTTCATCATAAAAAAATGACCAATAACATTAAGATGTTTTGTGCGAGGAAAACACTCCAAGCACTGTTCTTTGTTACTGTATAAAAAGCCTTTTAGCAATTGCTGTTCCTTGACACAGGGTCTTTATATGGGGAATAATTTATTGCCATACCTGTAACTGAAATAATGACTAAATCATTTTTGAAAAAAAAAGTCTCATAGCTCCAACAGAGTAAATCTTCTACAACTTGCTGCAGTGCTAATCGTAAGCATGTTATACAGTAAGTTTGCCTGAAGCTAAGTTAAGCAGGCAGATTAGGACTGTAATATAGTATCAGGGCTCATAAATCAAGTGTGCTTGCAGATTTTCTTTCACTTACTGCTCCTTCTTACAGTTCAGACAAGTCATAATTACACATCAGTAGGCATTGTGAACAGAGGAATGAGCTACAACATAACGCACAATAAACCCTGTCATATAAAAGCAAACTGGATAAAATAACAGAAGCAATACTCCATTTTACAACATCACACTAAAGAATTACACCACACCATTGTGTAATATTCTGATCAATCACGAGCCCATCCACAATTGACAGTCCCAGGAGGCTAAAATTTACTATTCAAAGAAATTTTCCATTCGTAATTATTATTATTATTACAATGATTATTATGATTATAATATATGGTGAATGAGAACTTAAAAAAGCCAGAGGTTCAAAATAAGAAGTGCTGGGTGCAAAATACAATTAAAGATATTTTCCTAAAGCTTTGCTATGCAGGCAAGCTTTTGACAAATAATAATGGGGAAGAGGTAAATGATTTTTCATTCATATTTTGTGAGCATTATGACACTGAGCCCAGGTACTGTGTGCTATCTCCTTTACAGCAAAGCTGGGCTGACTGATGTCTCCTCGTTATTCCAGGGCTTAGAATGAGATCAAAGGTGCTCCGGCTTTAGCGTGTGACATTAGCGGAACACTGGAAATGGGATTTGTAGAAATGAGAAAATACAAAATACTGGGTGTTTTAATCCCAATGAAACCCTTCCCAAAGAACCAGGGTGCAGCAGGTAAATGGCAACCCCTGCACACAAGCACGTGGCGGGGCTCCTGCTTTCTCCCCTGGAAAATTATCCAACATTTTCACTTTTTGTATGAAGAGAGAAGAGAGCTGTCCCTGATTTCACTCTCACAACTCTTTTGTTGCCAGATAATTCCTATTGTTGCCAGTTAACTTGTATGGCAGCCTGGTGGTTCATCCTTTGCTGCATTCCACCTCCAGTAATTTTTCCACGCATGATTATAATCAAGCCCCCACATTTGTGCCTTGATAGAAGATGTCAGATTTGTGCATGGGGAGGAACACAGAAAAGACAAATCTGCTCCAAAATGGCAAGCTCTTGGAACATTGGCCAAGAAGACAACTCTGCTCCAAAAAGGAAAACCTTTGGAACAATGGCCAAGTATTCATCTTGGGTTGGTTCAGATAAGTAAAATTCACCCCTGCTAATGACATTTCAACAGAATTTAATTTTTTTATTTTTCAATTAAGTTGATTTTTACTAAAGGCACGCATTAAGCTTTACTGTTCTTCTTTTCTCTTCATGTTGGGATCTATGATCCTAAATAATTTGATGTGTTTTAAAAATGTTTGGCAGTATGGCAGCTGGAAAAAGGGAATTCTGTGGTATTTCTCTGTTTTACTGTGGATTATGTCCTAACTCCTTCAGGGGAGGAAAAGGAAAAGAAAAACAAAAAATAAAAGGAAAAAAGGAAAAGGGAAAGGAAAAGGAAAAGACAACAAAAAAAGCCTTGAAAATCTCCAGGAAATTTAAATCTGAAGATACATCAAATCTGGCATCTCATTCAGATGGAACTTCCCTTTTCCAGCTTGTCCTGATCTTTACTGCATCCCCTTCTGAATCTGTTGCCTTTCCTCAAGACTCAACTGAAGAAAGTTTTGATATTTTTGCTAAGAGAAAGGGTAAAGATTTCAACTAAATTTGAAGAGTAAAGTGAGGAGATACAGGCTTAACCAAGGAACTCTTTATGCATATTAATTTTCCTTTACAAAAGGCAAAAGGCTGTGTAGTTAATTTACAGAAAACAGATTTCTGAACACGGTGCCCTTCTGTGTCCTCACCATCCTTCTGTGTCCTCACCATTCTTCTGAGGCCACCCTTGCTCTGCACATTATCTAATAAGTGGTTTTATCTGACACCCTCAGTTTTCTTGTCTCCAGAAGTACAACAATAATAATTTTATTTCCCTGCAAACCATCTCTGCTGCTGCTCTGGTGCCCCACGTCCCCTCAAAGCTCTTGGGCAGAGGACTCCAGAGGGACAGCGACCACCCTGGTGCCAAGTCCACCTTCTGCAACAGAAACATTTGCTTTTTACAGGCATCAACTGCTCTGTCAAAGCTTCCCATGCACCCCACTCCATCAGATCTGGAATTTGTGGCAGGCACACAGCGAGGGAAGGGTCTCCCACAGCCAGAGGGCTGAGGAGCACTGGGGGATTCAGGGGCTGGAGGAGAAGCCAGACATTCAAAAGCAAATCACCTCCAACCATCAGGGTGTTTTACCTCTGATATCACCCTAATTCCTAACATGTATGGTGAACATCCTACTCAATCAACATTATTAAAGGTTCTTCATTATTTCTGTAATTATCTGGGAGACAAAAGGCTGGTTTAAAGCTTTTTTGTGCAGCAAGGCATTCCAGTAAGCAAGGTGGGAGCAGATTTCCCACTGAGTTGCACCTCAGTCCACTCTGGAGTCCTTGGCCACGTCCTAAGATCCTACTCTACTCTACTCTACTCTGCTCTACTCTACTCTACTCTACTCTACTCTACTCTACTCTACTCTGCTCTACTCTACTCTACTCTACTCTACTTTACTCTATCCTCACACACAAATCTTCCCATAAAACAAGCAGCTCTTGTGCCCTCAGCTAGTTCTGGACTCAGTATAGAGACAGAGTCCAGCTGCTGGGGGTTTTATTTTCCTCTTTTTTAGGAAAACGTATCAATCCGCCTGTTATAACCCTCATTGTGTGTTGGCATTCCTGTTTTCAGTGGACATTTTCTCTCTGCAGCTCTGGCAACAATTCCAGCATGGTTTGAGCCAACACAACACTAAGGGCTGGAGATTTTGCCTGAGTGTGGGGGACTCTGCTTCACTTTTTTTTTCCATTTTTTGTTTCAGAATCCAAAGTGTTAGGATCCAAAAGTGATGGGCTAAAAAAAGCCCTGACACTGAAGACCTGCATAAAATTCTGCAAAGTTGAATTTAGAGAAACTAAATTCAACTTAGAGACACTAAATTCAACTTAGGGACACTTAACTTGTCTTACTGCTTGTCACTGGAGTAGTCAAGACTCTGAGTCAGCGTTTCATTCCTGGAGTATTTTAGTGAGTGTTCTGTGCTGATGGAATTGACACTTTTTGTAAAGTTCATGAAGATTTGAAAAGTCTAAAAAGCAGAAAACAAGAAATGAAGTGTTTAACGCTCCTGCTTTACAGTAGGACAAGAAGAGGGCAATTTTGCCATCTGCAGTATGGGTATAAATTCTGTGTGAGGGGCTGATTTGGTCAAGCATCATTGCTCTAACTCTGCATGTGTTCAAGTCTAGGATGGATGAAGATTGGAGCAACCTGGGATGGTGGAAGGTGTCTCTGTCCATGCCAGGGGTGCAATGAGATGATCTTCAGCTCCCTTCCAACCCAAACCAGCCTGGGACTCTGGTTCTCTGATTTTGAGCTTATCTTTCTGTATTTCAGAGTAATTTTTGAGGTCAGATGTCCCAGAGGGATGAAGCACAATGTGTTTTGTCCAGGGTGGGGAGGTCACCCAACCAGCTCTTTGTGTGCTTTTGCCAACAGAGAGGGTCTGCTCGAGTTTTACGATAAAGACAAACATATTAGCAAGCCCATGAATCAATATTGTTTAAATAGTGTACCAGAAGGTTCACTGTCAATCACTAGTTTCTGAAAGTTGTTCATCCCAACTGTTAGGTGAATACTGAATATATTCACAGAAGTTTGGATCTGTTCATGAATAATTCATGGGGGAAAAAAAAAACCTGATCAATTTGCAATTAATAATGATTCAGCTTCTCCCACCCATACTCACCCAACTCTACACTCTAACAGGGCTTACCCCTCTACTAAATCCTGAATCCATTCATTCCCCTGAATCCTGATGGAAGCAGGCTCTGCTCCCATCTCCACAATAAATAATTAATCATCTTCTTTCTTAACAAAACTCTGTGGAAATTTCAAAGCTTTAGCTGAGGTATGCAAAATAAAAATCTCCCTTACACACCCAAAAAGCCCAAACTTATTGAAATGACTCCATGAGGTACTGATAACTCATTTCTCTTCCCTCAGCTCCTGAAAATTGGAGAATTCCCTTAAATGTATCACAAAATTCTTCAAATTCTTGTTGTTCTCTCTTTCTCCTTCTACAGCACAAACAATTCCAACCACGGCAACATTCTGACCAACATTTCCTCTCAAAGGTCAAGGAAATTAAAACATCTAATTTCATCAGGTGCTTTTGCTCAGGTTCTAAGTTCACACTTTCATGTTTAGCTTTTCTAAAAGTAAAAATTTTTTAAGCCACTTGTAATTTTAAATCAGTAATATCATATAGTAATCCCATTGGGAAAAAGAAAATAATTAATTGCATGGATTTGGATATTCTGGAGGCTTAGTGACCCTTGAAGGAAGAGGACTGGTGAAACTAAATCAAACTAAATTTATGAATTTAAGAATTTAGAGAAAAAAAATCACTAAATTGCAGCTACAGTTGCCAATGAGGGTAAGTTTTTAGCGAGGGTGAAAGGAGAGATAAAATATTAAAAATCTGATTCTATCACTGTGCAAGAAAACAGCAGAACCTACCAGTTCTAGGAGTCCTTTTCAAAGAAATAAGAAATGTCAAACTCAAGTCTGCATTCCAAAAACTCTTTATATTCTAAATTCCTATTTTATAAGCTAAAATGGTAATTTTTTATTTTTCACATGTTCATTTTCATTGAGTTTCTAGAGAAAGCACATTTTCTTAGGTAAAAATAATAATCAAGAGAAACCAGATGATCTTTAACTTCAGTGCTTTCAAAGAATGCATAATGAGGTGTATTGTTTAGTGCCAGACACCTCATTAATTTGGGCTCTTTTTATTTAATTTCGGGGTTTTTTCTTCCACCTTACCCTGAGAACAGCACTTGTAGATGATATCTTTTCATTCTGTAAAACAACATAATTGCCCTGTAGCTGGTAGATATCAACTTACCACCCAACCCGTAAAAAACTAACCCAAAATTAGGTAAATTTAATACAGAAATGGCAAAAAGAAATGGAAAAATTCTCCACCTGTGTGGGTTTTCATTGCACAGACCAGCCAAACAACACAGCAGCACCACCCATTTCCATCTCCTTTTTGGATTCCCAGGACCAATACAAATCCCTGAGCCTCTCAAAAGATGAATTCAGACCCCACATGTGAGACTGGGCTGGACTGAGCACCCAGCTGCTGCTGAGACTGATGGCAGGGATCTCTCTGTTCCCTCATTCCTCCAGATGAGGTCTCTATGAAATATTGCCACCTGCAAGCATGCAGTGCACAGCTTTGTGCTGAGATATGCCCTGTCCCGAGCAGAGATCCATCATGCTGCTTTTCCCGGGAAATTCGGCATTTTCAGTGTTTCCCAGCAGGTCCCTTCGTGTGAGAGGTGTCACATCAGCCCGACAGTGCTGAGTTTCACTGCTGCACCAATATCTCAATTGCCCTTTTGCCTTGCAGCATCCCAAATATCCCATCCGTGGTCAGAGCAGAGGGGCACGTACTGCCACAACAGGTGGTTCTCCAGGGTGATGTTTACTCAAGCTGCAGCAGAAATCATTAGCAGGCTGAACCCGAGCTTTCAGAAGTGAGGAACAATGCAAAGTTTCAGTAATGAAGTGCACTAACACAGGATCTCCTCATTCATCTGGAGCCAGGAGCCTGCATCGTGTTTTTCTGCGTGCCTATTTTTCATCAAACACCATACAATCTTTGCTTGACTATACTGTATATCTTTCCTGCCTAGTGGGAACCCTAATTTGCTTCAAATTGCCAAAGTGCTCATTATGGAATGCTTAGTAGCTAGAGTTTGTACATAATATTTGAAAATCAGCCTTAATTTTTCTGCCTGAGATGAACACTTGGATTTCAGAGTAAACATAATCAGAGATTTACACAAACTCGCTGAACCCTGTTTATTATATTTGCCTGGAATAGCTACAAAAGAGGTCAGAGGTCCAATGTCTTCCTGCAGAGACAGATCATGTTCTAGCTGGTAGTGAGGAGGAAAAAAACAGTAGGTGATGCTTTAATGAATGGCTTATCATGTGGAACACACCATGTGATAATAGCAGTGCTGGTAAGGAAAGAAGGAAGTAAAAAATAAAAAGGCTTTTTTTGCTGGGTTTACATTGCTTGAAAGCTCCCATTTCCACAGGAGCAGATGAAGAGGGTTTATTAAGAATATGCAGTAAAAATCTGCAGCAAGTTGAAAGGAGCTTTGAACTTTTTGTTTAAACATTATTTTAGGAATTGAGATGGCATTGCCCTGACTACACAGAAACACATATGGGAATAATTTCTGATTTTGTGTGTCAATTTTTGGTATCATTCTGAATGAAGTGACCTTCCCTAAGAACTCAGCTCAGAAAATAAAGAAATGAGGGTCACAAACAGATTGTTCCAAACACTAAAGGAATAGTCAATGCACTAAGTTACAACTTGAATTTTGTTTACAAAAGGTTCCCAATTAGGAGCTGTGAAAATGCTTGAGACTAAAAATTATGGGGATAGAATGGTCCAGCTCTTCCAAAAAAAAGCATTTCTGCTGGTTGGCATGGGCTGGATCTACATCTTAAAGCAGCTGATTAGGCAGCCTCATACAGCTTATTATTCTATAGATCTTCCTTCTGAATTACTCTTGTCCTTTGAAAGAAACGGGTTCAACACTGGAACAAAAATGTGCCTATCCCCAGTTGTGGCTTTCCATTTATTATTTTAAGCAACTGTTCTGAGCTTCTTTTTCTGAAGCAGGAGTCACAAAATGTTCTTTCCACCGTTTCTCCAGAAAACAGTGCCTTGAAAAATATCTTGCCAGCACAAGAAAATGCCAAGATGTGGTGGCTCTGATTACTAATAATTTTGATGAACCTGGCCCAGAGATCTCACTGTAAAGAAAACATAAAATTATAGAATCATTAAGGCTGGTAAAGACCTCCAGGATCATCAAGTGCAACTTTCAACAGAAGAAAGCCACAGCAGCTAGGAGGATGTCCAAAAATATTTAGGAACCATGGGATTCTAATTCTCCCTTGAAACCAGAGGAAATAAGGTGCCTAAGTGAATATAGGCTTCTATTTATCAGAGGAAAAAAAAAAGCAGCAAATTTGTTATTCATTTTGAGAGATCAACCCTTTTGAAAACAGAACATTCAAATCCAAATTTTCCACGGCCACCTGTACCCTGTTCAAGCTGAAGTGTCCCTCCTTATGCTCCTGCCTTGCAGCATCTTGAGCAATAAGAACTAAATGCCTGGGTTAATAGAGTAATTAATTCTGATTTACGTAGGACAACCCTCCTGCAGTGCAAACCTCTGGCTGGAATCTGAATGGTGTGGGAGGATATTCACCGTGGTGAGCAGGGGAAGGCAGGGATGGGCAGCAGAGCTCTGAGCTGCCCTGCACATCCCTTCTCTCCCAAACAGGAGCTCCTGGCAGCATCTTGCTGGGCTCATGTTAACAGGCAGCATCAAATCCTCTCCCTGGGGTGTAGAGGCTGATGGGGAAGTGCCCTCTTTCCCTACTTTTTGTGAAATGCTGGGAAAAGGCATCATCCTCCCTGTGCTGTTCATCCCTTCCCAGCCCCTGCAGAGGGACTATCCTCATTTATCCCCTGGCTGCTCCTAAAATGGGGAATTTGTGGTCCTGACCCAACCCTGAGAAAGCAAACCAAACCCTCAGGGAGGAGCAGACACAACCTGATCCAGAGGCACAGTGAAGCTTGGCTTTAGTACAGCCTTGCAAAGTCAGGATGGAAAGGTGAACTCGCATCACCGTTTAAGCTGGGGCTTAATCTGAAATATTCTTTGGGGCTTTGATTTCTCAGGCGTTCATCTCTTGCTCAGCAATAAGTTCTACGTGAAAGTCTGGTGTTCTGTGCTGCTTTAGAAAGTTACCAACAGGAGAAAATACGGAAGCAGTGGCTGCTGATGCCTCTGGCAGCTGATCCCTGCCGGCTGCTGCTCAGGATGCGCAGGGGGCTGTCACAGGGCAGGCAACATCAGCTCCCCTTGCAGAAGAGCCTATCCTGTCACAGACATCTTTTATGGAGAATCCTTTCCTTAGGACTTTTCCCTCCTGAGAAGCTGAGAGGCCTCAGGAACAAAATGCAAGCAATGGTTATCTGCTGCTGTGGAATGCAACAGGTGCATC
>JAWWMS010000287.1:3015045-3040850 GCA_035048045.1 Chlorospingus semifuscus | reverse complement strand
AAACTATAAATTTTAGCCACAAAATCATAATTCAAAATTACATAAGTATCTATGCAAGAACTAAATCAGTTGCATACTGCATGAAAGTTTTATTTAAGAATACATAAACTACTAATGCTTGGACTACTCTACTAGACATCAAAGAAGATTCAGGAGTAGTTTAATTAATGCAAGCAGACCCATCAATCCTTTGCCTGCTATTAGAGAAATAAAGAAAAGGAGAGTACTTCAGCTTCTCACTCAAGAGCAGTTCACTAAAAAAAACCCCAAAATAATTAAGCAGTCCTAAGTAAACTGGCTGCTATTACCTAATGCATACAGATGTTGTAGGGAAGATCTTACTGTTCAAAAGTTAAGCCAGAACAGAACTGATATAAAATATTTATAATAATCACTCATTAATCTTTTAATTCCCAAAAAGGAAAAGACAGAATGTGAAAACTGAAGAACTAGTACTGATGCCTAAAGATTTTTAGGTTTTTGTACCTTTCATGTATTTGTAGCTTTGTAGATTGCTAAAGCATGGCTCTAGTTTCTAGCAATTTTCCTACCTTTCTTCCCTATATTTAAAAAGTATAAGCTAACCTTAAAAATATTGTTTAGTCTTACTCCAAGAAGAAAACCAACTACACAGACATTCTGTTTTCCAACCAGAATCTGGACCAGACATAAAAAAAGTGGGGCAAAAGAAACCTCTGCCTTCAGTGGGGCAGGACCCCAGGGATTATTACCTAACCAATTAACCTTTTAATTGGACAGTATATGGTAAGTATACTACTTGACTGACTTTATAAAAATTGTGGAATTACTATACCATGTGTGATTTTTGCCATATTGTCTACCTGAAAGCTTTCAAGTAAAGCTTTGCTTTTATATTCACTCTAATATTGTTGGGAACATCTATTCTATTTTCCAGGCATCAGTACAAGATGTCACCTCAAACTCAAGTTTTCTTGTGATTAGAACCAGAAAATGCAGAACTATTTCTGTGATAAAAATCAAGCTCAAACAGATGTCCAGAAAATAATAGTTTGACCACTTTCAATGACAAGCAGCATGAGAAATAAATACCCAAATGAAAAATTTTTCAAAGCACCATATGAATACACGTTGAGAAAAAAGTATCTAATAATTTGTGCTGGTTTCTGTTGCCCAGTAGCATAGCTGACAAGGAAAGCAGACTAAGGAAAGTATTTATTACAAAGCTATCTAAGATCAAATGCTTCTTACAGCAGTAACTGTAACTTTGAAGCTTTCTTGACACTGTCAAAAAAGAAAGTGCTTGGAAAAAAACCAGCCTTCAAATATTTTGCTGTAACAGATATGTGATATCCACATTATCCTTGCCTTGTGGGGCTCATTTGGTTTTGTTGTAGCCTGGCCTCAAGGACTGAAGCACACCTCTGGTTAAGTGTTTTCTGAAAGGAATGCAGGTTGTGTATTTGGAGAACTCTCCACCATGACACAAAGCATGGAAAAGGTGAACTACTGAAAGATTTGCTTCAAAACCACAGTTCTATCTCCCCTAAAAATGCTGATGTGGAAATATGATTTTTATTTCTATTTATAGATGACTACACATTTCAATTAAATGCTCAGATGGAAAAGTAAAACACATACAGATACTATCACTAGAAATTCCAGTTCCCTTAAGCAACCCTTTCCCAATAAGCAACCTTTATTTTATGCTGTGTAGGGGACATGTTTCTCCTTCCATCTATTCTACTCCATGAAAGTTTATTAAAGAATGGATATGAAAACATGCCTATTAAAGACACTAAAGAACAGAGATCTGCTCTATCAACACACAAGAATCTGAACAGTCAAAAGTCTGATAAAAACTGATCTGATCCACAGTGAGTTAAGCTCCCTAAAAAATATTCACTTCAAGCAAAAACAGTCTTCCAACAGTGAGCTCTAATTATGTCCTGTTTAATTTAAAAGTATTTTGAATTCCAACAAGAATCTAACAAAAGAGATGCAAAATGGAATCAGTAAAACTTGACGACTAACTGTTCCCAGAGAAAAACTGTGTATTGTAGAAACTTTGACATTGGAAACATCTTCAATTCTCAGTAAGCAATTAAAGTAAAAGCATTTTAAAATTTTCACCTCCCTGACATCTATTGCAAGTGTTTTTTTATGCTTGTGTAATACTATGTTACCTTTCCCTAAGTGGCTACTGAAGTCACTGACCAAATTTAAGTTACAATTTTCCTATCTGTTCCATTACCATCTACACCACCTTTTCCTGAAAGTTTTCCTCGGCAATTTTGCTTTCCAGTGTACTGATGGCGCACAACACAGAGCCAACAGCAGCTGTCTAACCACATGCTCAATGTCATGCAGAAATACTAATTACAATACCTGATAAACCAATCTGCTCATGGTGCAGATATGACCTTACCGACTCCAGTGGTGGAGCTAGTGCAGCCACACAGAGTTGTGTATCCCTACAAACCACTGCACTGCATCACAGAGAAATCCTTCTGTCCAAAGCTCAGTTAAGACAGACATTTCTTTTAAGAAATCACCATAATTAAAAACATGTTTTGAAGAACAAGTTTCTCCTCCTAATATTGATAAAAAATACCAATGCAGACTCTGCATTTCTTCATAAAACATGCTACTTAACCAAGTCAGACTTGTCATTCTATACACATCAATAAACTTTCACACTTCAGTTCTATATCAATGTGTTTATTAAAATTCAAAGTAGAAAATTCTGGTTCCCTTCAAGTGGAATTAAAAAATAAAAAAATCTTCTATTCATCTTTACTCAAATTGCTATTGTAAAAAAGGTATACTAATTTTATCCTAATCTTGTAGTTATAGAAAATTAGTATTTTATTTTAAGCCTCCTTTGCCTTTCCAGGACATTTAGATCTATGTAACAATAGAAACACTGCTGTGGTACACTGTGTCACATTACCTCAGAAACATCTCGAAGTGTTTTACTAAAGCCTTTAGGTTTTTGTCAGGAAAGCACATCTTCCCCAGTATTTCTGGTAGTTTTACTGTGAAAAAAAGAAATAATGTTTACACCTCTTCTTGTAAATGCAACTTCAAATTACTTTTATCCACTACATAGAAAAGAATATAAAAATTTCTTCTTACCACAGACCCCACTTTTCCTTGCAAGCTACTTTTGATCTTTCAAAGCCTTACTAAACAGAAACATGCTGAGAAGGTGAATGATGCTGGGTTTAATGATGTTTGACAGTGTACTGGAAGTAACACTGCTTTGCCTTTCTTAAATGAAGGCATACAGAGCCAATAAAAGATAACCAAATCTATGGATAGCCTAAAGTTCCAAATAGATTAAAATGTACATTCCTCCAAGAATAAAAATAAATTTAATAAAGCAAACAGAAAAATCACACAGATATCGGGACTGGAAAAAAAAATATAAAGCAAATTTGATTGAGCAGAGAATTTTGCATTAGTTTACCAAACATCCTCAGCAAATGTTGAGATCCATAGATATATGAAGGAGGTGGTGGTTGATCACTTGGTGGATAATTCTCTGGCATCAATTTCCAGGACAAAACCTATAGATAAAATATGAAAATACTGGTTATGAAAATTTTATAACGTCATAAACAATTTAGAACGTACAGAACTTCAAATTCAAAGATTAAATAAGAAATACCAACAAAATCTTTTCTTACATAGCCTTACTCTGAGGTCCACAAAACATTTAATCATTGAATCTAGGAAAGTAACATCAAAATGTTACCTCATTCAATTCGTTGTTTCTTCTACCTTCAAAGCCAGTAAACACCGTGCTCCCTTCTTTGCTAGGAGTCAAAGTTATAGGTGAAGATGACCCGCTATGGACAGGGGTTTCTTCAAAATGAAAGGAAAAACAAAACAAAAGAAAAAAGAAAAATTTTATTACTTGTAAACTACTACCTGGAACTATAAGCCATTAAATGCATCTAAGGCCTGCTGCTAAAATGTTTGAAGTCTTAAAACACTGAAATTCAATAAAGGTTATCCTAAAATAGACTCTCAGAAAAGCAGTTCATTGCATTCTGTGGAAAAATATCCCAAAGTACTGACAATATTGCCTTGTATTTCTCTCTTTGGTAATAAGGCCTCAGAGTTAACTGATAAAAGAAGTTAACGATTTCCATTTCTTTCACTGAGTTTACAGCCCATGCAGCACTAAAAGAAGAACAGAACTTGATGCTTTGTTTAGGCCCACAATGTAAGAAGAAAAGCCTACTTTTTTCCAGGTGCAGGAAGAGCTTTGGCATGGACGCAGGGGTGTCGAGGTGCCGCCGTTTGGGCTGCGGGGACGCGCTGCTCTCCGACAGCCTGTCACAGTTGGAGCTGTGGCGCGTCGAACGCCTCAGAGACTGCAGGATCTCGGGCTCAGCTTTCCTCCTCTTCGGCGTGGCTGGCTCCCCTGTGGTGGGCTGGCTGTCAGTCGATTGAGGCGTGGGTGGATTCAGCAGAGGAGGGCTTGGGGAAAGTTCCTCCTGATTTCTAGGTAATTAGGGCAGGTTTACAGAATTGAGATGGTCAGGGCTCTAGCAACAAAAGAAATTCTTCTAGTTTCACAGATCTTATTTGTAGCTATGATATTTTCTGAAAAAATCCTTTCTTTAGGATTTTTCCTCCTGAGAAGCTGAGAGGCCTCAGGAACAAAATGTAAAAAATGGTTATCTGCTGCTGTGAAATGCAACAGGTGCATCTGTGATTGGGCTCATGTGGTTGCTTCTAATTAATGGCCAATCACAGTCAGCTGGCTCGGACTCTGTCGGAGACACAAGCCTTTGTTATTCATTCCTTCTTTTTCTATTCTTAGCTAGCCTTCTGATAAAATCCTTTCTTCTATTCTTTTAGTATAGTTTTAATATAATATATACCATAAAATAATCAATCAAGCCTTCTGAAACATGGAGTCAGATCCTCGTCTCTGCCCTCCTTCTCAGACCCCTGTGAACACGGTCACCCTATCCCACCCTGAAATACAGCAAGCCTTGGACTCACTGCCCTAAAAACAAAGATTTAATGACCCATGTTAATGCGAGGTGATAACTCCAGCAAAAAGTAAGGAGAGGAATGAATCTGGCCTTGGCTTGGCAGAACTCAGGAATACAAGTTATGCCACCTTCAAACTCCTCTTACAGGTGTGTCTACTACAAGTTAACCTCATTAATGGGTGTAATTAAGATAAATATTTAAAATTCTAGTCTCTTCCTGGAATCAATAAGCCAACAGAGATTTGCATTTGGCTATCACTGATCAGTGAAGAGCTCTTACAACGTTGTGCTCAGGTGTGCACAAGGTGTGTGAGTGTGCACGTGGCTCTGGGTGTGCAAACTACCCCTCCCAGGTCAGTACTTGCCTGTGGCACTTGCAAGACCTGCACACAGGAGCCACAGAGCAGCCACATTCCCCCTCCACTGCTCTCAGAGAGACCGTCTTGAGTTTCACTCTGAGGTAACGTTAAGTTTTTATTTTATAATGGATGGATTTTATAATATATATATAATGGAAACCCAGCTTTAATTTTTCCTCAAGGAACAAGGCATGCCTTCAGTTGTGCAGAACTTGCACAGCTGAGTGCGGAGCACATGAAGGCAAACTGAGAAGTTCACAGACTCGGTGGCTTGTGACCACTGTACCTGCTGCTGGCCCACCCACTGGATTGACAGAAATGCACTAAGCTTTGAAAAGATCTCCTCAGAAAGTTAAAAAATCCCCAAGAAATAATCCCAGCATGTATAAATTAGAGGATCACAAAATCCTGGAATGCTTTGGGTTGGAAAGGATCTTAAAGTTCATCATATTCCAGCCCCTGCCATGGGCAGAGACAGCTTCCACTAGACCAGGTTGCTCCAATCCCTATCCAACCTGAATCCTTAACTTGTAACATGCCTCTTGTGAGCTGGAGCAATGTTTTTCAGCCTTCCTTGTAGAGATTCTGTGTCTGAGAATGTCACACCCAGCCCCAGGAGTACCAAAGGGACATTTACAAAGGCAAATAAAGAAATTATGTCATTTTCTATTCAAT
Source organism: Chlorospingus semifuscus (assembly GCA_035048045.1). NCBI lineage: Eukaryota > Metazoa > Chordata > Aves > Passeriformes > Passerellidae > Chlorospingus > Chlorospingus semifuscus. The sequence goes on along the minus strand of JAWWMS010000287.1, from coordinate 3,034,822 downwards.
GCCTTGTACTACATATGCATTCATGATGCCAATAATAAAAAAAAAAACCAAAACACAAACATCTCACAAAGATGCTCAATATTCCCAAATCCCAATTCAAACATTCCCACATTTCTTCTCTGTGCTGCCCCAAATGGTCTTGGAATCACAGGGACTCATTTAGGTTGGAAAACACCTCTAAAATCATCAATTGCAGCCATTTCCCCAGCACTGCCAACTCCTTCCTGTGCCTATCCACCATCCTGCTGCAGTATTTTCTGGGGATTCCTTTCTGAGCACAGCACTTTTCTCTTTGGCCCATCAACACCCAGTTTGTATCTCCTTGTCTTCTATTTCAGGGTGAGAGTTTTTGGGACAGAGACCATCTTTTCATGAGCGTGCCCAGGGCAGGGAGGTCCAGGTTTGCAAATAGGCTTCTGACAGCTTGTTCATATAAAAAATAACTGCAACCACAACAATATATCACACAACTGCTCTGACATGGACTTTTGCCACGTCTCAGCCAAGTATTTCTTGGAAATTTGAAGCAGTATAGAAGAGTTAAAGGGCTGAAAAGCAAAAAAACTTAGTGTTGGTAACACCACCTTCAACCCGCACAACTTTTCAGTGAGTTTCTTATGATATCAGACAAGACTTGGGTTTTTTTTTCAGCAGATGATCAAGGCCCTGAGTGCAACAAATAAATAAAATTCCTCCTGTTATTTGCAATGGAAGCTTCTAATTTGCTTATTACTTTGCTTATCTATTCATTGAGATAATTATCTGACACCTGCCAACAGCAGATTGTTCTGACAGATTTTTATTGGCTGAGATCAATTTGTTACTTACCATCTGTCCAGCTAAAGGTGGTTTGCAGGTCAACAAGCTGGTGAGCTTTGGAAAATCTTAAAATGATCTTGAGCAGTATCCTTCCTGAACTAATTTCATTTTAATCTCCCGTAAAGCACATGAAAGGATGGACTTGAAAATTAGCTTTCAGGCAGAGAAGAGAAAATAATTTGCCTTTCTTTGCTGTGATCTTGAATGATCTATTTCCTCTGGGGTTTTCTAAAATCCCAGGTGAACCCATGAGCTGATAAGCTGCTGTGTGACACTAAAGACCTCTGGACAAAGCAAAGAAAAAAGCCAGATATGGTCCAACCATCATGGATGAAGGGAGAAAGAAATTTTTCAATTTTCCCCAACAACAACAAAAATTGGTCCATTCGCAGTTCAAGGACTACTTTTTGTGGTGTTCTTACTTCTTTGATGGTGGGTAAAGACTCTTCCCTCCCACTGAATTTTGGTAGCTTGAATATCTCAGAGTAATTCCCATGCTGCCTCATGGAACTGATGGATTGTATTTGGGTTGAAATGAACCTTAAAGACCATCCAGTTCCAACACCATTCCAAGGGCAGGGAAACCTTCCACTGACCATGTTGCTCCAACTTCATTGTCCAACTTCATGCTCCAACTCCCAGCATCACACCATCCAGTTTGACCATTTTGGGAGCTGGACAGAAGCATTCCCTAGAATCCCCTTTCTTTTTCACCTGCAGAATCTCCAGCACAGGTCTCAATTCCACCTGTGGATGCAATAAGGATTTCTGCCATGCACAGCTCTGATGGATTTATCTGTGGTGTTTTTACTTTGTTTTTTCCACGTCTCTGGAAATGCTGGTAGGCCTCTAATGGCTGCTGGGAAATTCCAGATCCCTGCATTGCTATTTTGTCCTAAGTGCCAACCCTCAAAAAGCTCTGCTTTTGATGTCCTTCTGGATCAAATTTCTTTGTGCTTCTGTATCCAACCAGGTTTTGACAAAATATGGTGAAAAATATTTAAATTGTTCATAACAGAAAAATATCATTCAGAATTTACTCTAATTTTACTTCTGAGCTGTCAGTGGTAAAATATAAACATCCCATCACTCAGCTAATACTTTTTAGAATTGCAAGAACAATTCTGATGCCTTTTCAAAGCATTCTGAAAAAGGGTAGGGAGCTGACAGCCCCTACTGCAGGATGCATCAAATGAAGCCATTCGAACTTAAAAACTTTTCGGGGCTCCAGAAGTGAAAGCGAGCTTTAAACGACAGCACTGGATTACACAGGAGACTTCTTTTCCTCCAAGAAACTCATCCTAGTAGCGCCAGGAGAGCTTCCCAATGATTATGGATCATTTAAAGATAATGGCACTCAAAGTCCCCAGGACAGCATTTTGTGTCAGCACATCCTTCTCCAGAACCTTTCCGATTGTCGCGCAAATGCTCGAGCTGCTCCTGTTGTGCTCAGATCACTCCTCAGCGGGTGCTGGGTCTGCCGTGGAAATGCGGTGGGACACCCAGACAAGGCTTCAGAAGCACCAAGAAATCCTGGAAACCAAGCCCCTGGTGGTAATTTTTTTGTTGGAGGGATGGGGACTGCAGAGGCTGTAAGCGGCAGTCCGTTCTCTGTGTTGAATATTGCAGCCATTTTAAACTAAACATGAAATTGTCTCCAGAGCACAGCTCTGTAAGTCACTCAGAGAAAAATGGCTCTGCATCCCAGTGCACGATTTAATCTGCAGTATATGGATGTTTATAAATGTATATTATGCATGGGATCTTTTTTCCCCCTAAAATTTTCAAATCATATGGGGTGTCAGGCTGAGATATTACGTGTTACAGTTGTAAGACAGAAATAAACTGAAAACATGTTTTAATGAAAAGATATGAAACAGAGGACAAACTACTGCCTACATTGGTGGTTGTAAAAGGTGCAAATATAAAACACCTTTCCAAAACTTGCTCTTTAATTATTTCTGAATGAATATGCTGTGACCTTCTTCAAATAATCATAAACTCATCAGTGAATTTCACTGAGCTGGTCCTCCAAAAGTCAGGAATTTTCTGAGAATTTCCAAAAGCCTGGTGTTACTCATTATCAGTTTGAGGAATTGATCCCGCTGGAAATCAAATACGGTCTCTCAAAAATGCCCAGTGTATCTGCTGCTCGGCCAAGATCCCAGAAAAATTCTTGATGACACCTTGCGCAGAGATGGATTGCAACAGGAAATGAAGAGCTCTGAACCTAATGGCTGGAAATCCCTGCCTGTAATTCGACATCTGAATGTGCAACTGGAGCCAGTGACATCTGTGTGTTCCCAGCATCTGTGGAAACCAGGCTACCTTCATTATTAAGGACCCAGAGTCAAACCCTGCTGTCGATATTTTGAGCTAGGATTTCAACCTCCACAACTGGGCTTCGAGCCTGGAGATTTTTTTTTTTGGCCCAAAGAACGAAGTTAAAAACTCTTCCCGGAGTCTCCTCTGCTCGTTTATCACAACCTACTCCACCTCCTGCATACCAGCTTAATTTCATTTCAGTTTCCAGTTTGATGTGCACGGCAGGGATCTCTTTCCCAGGCAAGAGGCAATATGAGGTGAGAAGAAGAGCATGCTGCCAGCACAGGTATAGGCCTGCATAATGGAGCTGTGACACTCTCAAAGAGGCTTTTCCTTTTAACAACTCCCCGAGTTGGGAGCGAAAAGACATAATGCAGATGGCATAATTGAAGTGGGAGAATGAAACATTAAGCATGCACAGAAGGGATTAGAGAGGAAGACTTTTGGGGTTATTTAATTTTGGCTCAGTTGTTATCTAACAGTTTTTGTCAGGAAAAAACGTTAAGGCTCCTTGCAGGTCCAAGGAAAAAAAAAACAACTAAGGAAGATTATTACCTGCCTAGGAGTATGTAAAACCTTGTAAAACTATCAGACTTGAGAGAATTTATTCTTTATTATGTGATATCATGTTCTACAAAATATCCCTCCTTGCACAGCTCTCTCAGGTCTCCTTTCTTCCTTTTTATAGACCTGTCAATTCTGGGAATGATCTAATCATGATGAGGATTTAAGGTATGTATATGCATTGTACTGAATGCTAACAATTCATGAGCTCCTGGTTTCAAAGATCTTCTCTGTGAAGCTGAGCAGTTCAAAAAGGAATGCCTAACATAAAAAGCCTTACATTTAACTCCTAATGAAATCATTAAAGAGCGACCAGGCGTGATTGCAAATGTTAATTTATCAGATCTCACACCTGCCACAAGTATGGAGAACAAAGCAGGGGATACTTAAACACCTTTAAGGTCTCATTAACTGAGGTAGAAAATAAAGCATTAAAGAGATTTCAAAGGCTGGCCGTGCTCCTCCAAGACAAAGGGATCAATTTTCCACACACCTTGCCGAAGGAAAGTCCTTCTAAAATCACGGGGAGTTTTGACAGAGAAAAGACTGCAGGATCTAGTGAAAAATCAGGCACACTCAGAGCTTTTCTGCTGGATGAGGAGCCCTGGTGTGTGCTAACGACACGACCAAAGGCGCAGCAGCTCCTGCTCCACGCCTGTGGTATCGGTTACCTACATAACCCCAGGAAGAATACATATGAGGATAAGGAATAGTTGCTCTTTATTCCTGTCAGTAGGTTCTGCCTTTGACTCTGCTGATCGATATCAGCCGTGCATTGGTTACTATGGGAATGAGCCCTTCCTGCACTCAATAAACCCCAAGTTCTTTTTTTTTACAAAGGTGAGCAAAATACTTTTAAAAGAAGGTTTTATCTGCTTTGTGCCTTGGGGGACTCTGCAGACATCACTTTAAAGGTACTTGGGCACTTTGAAATGCAGAATATTACGATCTAGCTTTGGGCAAGTAAAGACTTAAAACCATTTGTTTACCCCAGAAATCAATGTCAAATTCATGTAGAAATCTATGTGTGCCTACGCTCTGTGTCGCTGTGCTCAGGCGTGTGTGCACCACTGTGCTCATGTCTCTGTGTTCTGTATATACTAGAAGATACACAGGAATGTAAACTTTAATTTGGATTACCTTTAAGGCTTGGAAACAAGATGCTGAGATAAAAAATTATCTGGCAATACCTTGGACTGAGCGCCTGGGCTCAGCTAATTAATCCACCCTTACAATATTCCTGATTATAATGCTGGGATAAGAAATAACCTACTTTCTCCTTTTATTTATGATAATACATTGTTTGGTTAGAAAATATTTAGTAATGCATTAATACGTATTCCTAGTGGTACAGAGCACCAAGAATATGTGAAATAATTTGTAGGGTGTTCCTAAAATGAATCAATTTAAACAGAAACTATGATGGATGTGATCTTGGACTGTTGTAATGTCAGCTCAGCGATGTAACCTCTTTAAAGACTTTCCAGGTGAAGCAGAAGAGTGGTAGCAAACTGCCACAGAAAATGCTGCCAATTATAGCCAATCTGTCAGATGTCTGTTCTTCAGACCTATTGCTAATTGGCTTGAAGAATGCTAAGAAATAGTGAATTAATCCTTTTTTACCCTTTTTGTTCATTTATGTGTAACATGATTTTTTTTTTCTCATGTGCTAGAAATAAAAATATCGAAAAGTAATGATGAGGATTTTCTCAACCTGAAAGGAGTTAGATGGACAGAAAGTTTCAGTAGAAAACTATCTGTGTACCTTTGAGACCACTCATGGCCCAGAGAGATTTACAGAGTACATAAATCAGTGAAGAGTGTCTAGTCAAAACAGAGTCTGGGAAAAAGTTCCCTCATGGGCAAAGGAAACATTTGCAAGATCCCTCATCTCTGTAATGATTTCCCCAACTCCGAGTATCTGCTTTCAGACTATGAGCAGGCTCTGCATTCACTGGCTTTCTTCAGGGTTCCTAAATGATCACAAAATCACAGAATTAGATTGGAAAGATCTCCTGATGGCCCAGCTGCAATGAGCTCCTCTTCTATCAACACCCAAAAACCACCAGAACCTCGAGGCTTTTCACAGTATCTCCAACTCTACACACAGTCTAAAGGGACAAGTGCCCACTTTTAAATTATTGCTGGCAGAAAAAAAAATAAAAAGGTTAAACATGCAATTGTGGGACTTATAGTAAAAAACCTACACAAGTTCTGTCAAGTTTCCCATGGATCTTTCCTGGTAGATGCACACCAATGGCCAGGACTCAAACTCACACCAAAGGAGCACAAGGGAAGGAGATTTTCCCTGACAAATGGCATAATATTCATCTACTCCAGAAAATAATTTCAGAAACTAATCCTTTAATTTAAAATCTGGCAATTAAACCTCATACACACAAACTCCTGAATGAGATGAAACATGCATCCTTGCTTTCCTCTGCAGTTTTGAGGCACAAAATGAGATTGTTACTGGTTCACACCATAAATCCTTACATGAGTTTCAGATTACGGAATCTTTGAAAGACTTAAAGAAATATCTTTCTTGAAGAGGAAAGGAAGAAAAAAAGCCAAAAAAAAAAAAAAGATGTTCTAAAGAAAGTCAGAAGTGAAGTTGTAAAAGAGTTTATGCAAAACCAACTTGGAAAGGACGCTGGTTTCTGTTTCACAGTTTGCCAAACTAATGGGACCAAAGTGAGTGCTTAATCAAAGTCAATATTGGCCTGCTGACTCTCAGGAAACGATCTAAAAGTGCTTTGGGGGCTCTTTCTATGTTCATTATCTTTTCCTGTGTCACTTGGTGTCTCTAATGATAGACGGAGAAGCACTTAAAATGTCTCGACTCAATTCTCTTCACTACGGAAATCTCAAATTAAATACTTACCCAGACCAAAAAAAAATAAAAATCATATTCAGAATGAGATTGTGACACTAGGATCTTCTGAAAAGCAGCCTAGGATAATTCAGCAGCCCCACTGGATCTTGCATTTAGAGGAGTCTGAAGTATCCAAGTGACTCAGCAACTCAGTGGTGGGTAATTTACAGATCGCTCCTCCTTGAGAGCGGAACTGCAAACTCACCAACTAAAGTGCTCCTGCATCAACCTCCGCTGAATGCAAATGCCCTGCTCGAGCAGCCCATGTCAGAACCAGATGTTAAAAATAAGGGAGAAACATCCAAATATTTCTCTTTTGTTTGACTGAAGGGAATTCCATTTAACTAGTTTGAATGATCCAAGTTTGAAGTTGCTCGAAGCAGTCAGAAACTTCATTTACAGAAGTAGAAGATGAAGAACATAAAAGCATCATGGTTTTCTAAGCTTTTTACCAGGAAAGTGTCAGATTAAAAAAAATCTTGCCTCTATACAAAACACAAATATATATCTTAAATTTAAAAATATCTATATTTAAGCTAAAAGGTATTCACAGAATAAAGTTGCAAAAAATATTAGCCAGTAGCCATTTAATTATTTGAATATCCACCATGAAGAACCAAGAAGCACAAACTCTGATTCTCTCATGACAAAAACACCAGTGTTTTAGTGCTCTGCTACTCCTAGTGGATCTGATTTTAAAGGTCTTACTCAAGAAATTCAATCCTTCCTTGAGCATGAGAATTTTGCCCCATACCTAAAATGCAAAAGAATTAATCTAGAAATGCATATTATTGTTGCAGTCTTATATTAACAAAACATCTCATTTTAAAAAGAGGTGGATTAAATTCTTTTTTTCAATGAATGCCCAAAAAAGGGGATTTACTTCTCTGAGGAAAAATAAAGGTTAGATTTTAACCTAAGAAGACAGGTTTATCTTAATTTAAGGTAGGTTGATATCATGCACAGCTCAACAGGGGGCTTAACAGACTAAAAACTTATGGATCTCAGACTAAAATATTGTCTCATGTATTATAATGCAACATAGTTTGTTTCTGAAACAAAATGTGCCTGTAATTACTTTTAAATTGATTATAATTCTTCCTTTTTAAAGTAAAACACTAAACCTCAGTTGCACTAGGAAGACATGCAGCATAAAAACCTGCCCACATACGTACTTAATATAGTGGGTATAAAAATACTAATTAAGATAAAACATTATACCAGAGTACCTACAATAAACACAAATTAATAAACCAATCAGAAATGTGAGCACCTTCAGGAAAAACTGCAGCATGCATCATATAATCTCATGCAGACAAGTAAGGAATGCCTAATGTGAATTTCTTTTCTTTTTAATGGTCCAGATAATTTGGGGCATAACTGGGAAAAGCCTCCATAAAGACCACAGCCTGTAAAAATGAATATATAATTTGTAAGAAATTGTATTCTTTCATTCAGAGAGGGCATCAGCAGATTTTAGCCTTTTCTGGAAGGGCTTGAAGTCCACATTTTATTGGCAACAGCTCAAGAGAAGAATTCCTACCCATCGCTAGAGAGACAGTAGGAAGGAATATTTTTTAATTTAATTAAGGTAACTTTTCTCTATCTAAAAATATTTAAACAGAGTAACCTGTCTCACACAGATATTCTTTTCTGGACATAAAGGTAATTTTCACAGGAAATTTTGGGGTGTTTCACACCAGAGTGACCAGCCAAGGCTGTGCAAGTCATCACCCATCAGGAACTACTGGAGTAAATATAAAGTTACATGTTCTGGCTTTAACCACCAGGAGAGTCTGACGCAGCTGATGCAGTGAACACATGTACAAAACTGATTTATGTTTACCTTGCTGTGTTTATGTGCTCTAAATGAACACTGACTTTACCTATAAAGGCTGAAATTCATATGATTCCAGTTTTAACGCCTATTAGGATATGCTTAAAGGGACTTCAAAGTAAATTTATCACATGTAGAGAAGCTTATAGGAATTCAGAATTTATACTGCTTTCCTCAATAAGATGCCTCATCCTCATAACTTGAGGGTTTTTCCAGCTCCTGCTTTGGTGGTGGAGGTTATTCTTTCACTCTGAAATGACTTTTAAAAGGATTATTTGACTGAATGTTCTTCCCTAGTGGGAAGACCACCACATCTATGGGTCAGATCCTAACTCAGAGAAACTGAAAAATAGAGACTGCTCTTCTTATGTGTAGCTAAAATCTAGATTTCAAAAAAAAATATATAAAGATAAAAACAAAACCAAGCAAAAGGATAAAGGCCCTTTTTAAGATTTTTTTTTGCTGTTTGTTCTTAAGACTTTCAGTCACTTATCTTTCCCAGTAGGATAAAAGTTCAAATAGGAATTATAACAATTTTACACTCAAACTGTTTGTGAGACTTATCCTGAGAGTGAACATGGGCTAAAAAAATAAAATAAAAACGCAAACAGCTACTAAAGAGATTCTTGCAGGGAGTTCTCAGCCTTGTTCATCAGGAAAGGCCACGAGAACTAAGAAAGCAGTCAAACTTGTTCAGAACCCATCTTGGCCAACAGAGAAGAGAGAAATCCAGAAAATGAGGCAGCAAATTCAGGAAGACATTAAAAAATGTCTGTCAGAAGCTATTTTTGGGACGTTCTTTATGCTCCTCAAAGGAATTCACTTACACACAGCCCCGTTGCAGCTGCGTAAATGCCCGGTGGCTGGAGGCTCACTTGGTCGAGTCGAGAACATGATATTATGAGACAAAATAATCACTGCTGGCAGCACAGCAGCTGAGGACAGGCACGTTGTGCCTCGTAAGGCCCCGCTGAGCCTTCCCCAGGTGCCGTGTCCATGGAGATGTGACCCCAGCCACGGCGATCCCGCGGCGTGGAGTGACCCGTGAGGACGGAGAGCGGCTCTCGCTCGGCTCAGGCTGGCAACCAGGACCCTCCAAACCTCCCCGTGCCCACTCACTCCCAACATGATTCATGTTGATGTTGTTTCCAAGGTTTCCATGGCGAACATGTGTCTACATATTTTAGGTTTTTGTTTTCTTTTTTTTTTTTTAATAATTACTTGGATCTTCCATCTAAGAACCCTCCTCGATCTGTGCGTTTCCATTTAAATTCAGCCATTAGTTGAATTCAACTGTTAGTTGTTGGAGATTTTTTTAAGGAAAATAAGGAGAGAAAAGATGGACATGAAAGTGAGTCTTGGTGGGGTTATTTTTACAGTGACTCAGTAGAGCACTGGACGAAATGTCTCATCGGCGTTCCAGCAACTCTCTGGTGGACATTGGGTATATTTGGAGTTTGTAGGTGCTAACATTTGTTTGCAAAAGGAATTGAAACAAAACAAAACTAGTTTTCCCCAATATGCCATCCAAAAACCACTAATGAGTGTCACTGAGGCCTTCAGACATTCCTTCCATGCATGGCTGCTTCAGATGATAAAGTCTCTCCAGAGCGAGAAGGGATTCAAAAAGCAGATTCACTGGGAAGGCTTCTGTAATGCTGTTTATTAAGGATATGTGAGGACATGTTCCAAGAGTTCCTTGGTTATCACACACACAAATTACACTGAAAACTGGCTTTGCCTCCATGGCCCTGCTGCTGCTTCCAGAAAATTTCAAGGACTGGAGTTGTTTTGCTCCATGACACACCAAACTATTAGACATGGACCAAAATTAGAACTGAGCTCCTGGTGGTGCCTAGAGCATGTGTTGCACAACTGGCACTCAGTGGAACTGCCCTCACTCCCCACCACTAGAAATGGAAAGCTTCCCACCGAACCAAAGGGGTTTAGGACAGAGCCTTGAAAGTGGGAAGCGACTGTGGTTAACAAAACCCAAGGTCATTGTCTGTTCCACAGCCCCACAGAGCTCCAGCTGACAGAGGAAGCTGCTGCCACCCCTGTGGGGCATCCCACAGGCTGCCACCCTGCAGCACGTGCCATGGGCTGGAGGCAGCTCTTTTTCCATGATTTGGAAACAAATTGGGATGTGGGGAGCACACACAATCCGATGTTTTGTCGCTTTCCTGTGCTCAAGCAGCTGCAGTTGAACACATCATTCTTTCCCTTGTCTGAGAAACATTTACTGCTCGTTACAAAAGGTTTGGGGATGGCCTACTGTGTAATAGCTTAGATGACTGAAAACAAATTTAAATATAAGAAATGTGCTGGCTTATTTTTTGCGTGTTGTAAATACTCTTAGAAACGGCATGGGGCCTTATTAAGTTTGAATCTCAGGTCTTTCAACTTCCTCGAGAAAAGAGAACAAATGGTAAAAGCATGAGGAAGTAAGTAACCTCTGTGATTTCCCACTTCAGTTCAAGCCCAGAGATTTTTGTCAGTGGTTATTACAGTCATATTTCTTTAACACCTTTAAAAAAGAAACAGCAAGAAAAAGGTTTCAAAGAGAGAGGTTGCACCAGCTACAGAAAGTTCTGATTTCTCCAAACATGTGGAAACCCACTGGGCAAGGAAGACCCAGGCTTCCTGCAGATCCTATTGCCAGTTCTCCACAACGGAGAACTTTTGATTATTTTCCAAACTTGTATTGAAATCAACTGGGTTAGTCACTATAAAAAGAGAAAGAGACCCCTCTGTGCTGCTCTGTAACCCTTCAGTCTTTTGTTGGGTTTGGGCTATTATGCACTCTTTTTGAAAGATGCTGAATTGTATAAATATCTACCCAAACATTACTAGAAAAGATGTAGTAGGACAATAGAGAGGCAACTATTGCTATTTATTTATTTATGTATTTACCACTGTTCCAGAATGATGATGTTGTCATTGCAACAAGTGTTTCTGATATTTGAAAGGGGAAATTGATAAATCCCTTAAGAATCTAAAATGCATTTATGCTTGGGAGCTATGCTCAGAGGGTTATTTCCATGGAGTTTTCCTTTAGGCAAGAGTTTGATATGATTATTTTTCTCACAATCTATTGTTCTAGTTATTTATCAAAGTATGCTCCTTTCACTTGGTATCTTACTTCAGGTAAACATATTTAAAACACAAACCTGTGACTGCTATCACTGTGAACCATTTGGAATACACCCACATAGTATTTTTCAATAAATAATGACCCACTCTGTTATTTTCGTAGGTTTGAGCACATCTACAGCTGTAAAACCAACAAAAGGGAGTAAGGATCCTGTACACCCAAAAAACTCAGTTCCACAGCTGAATTTCTAAAATACCAAGTTATTTGTCATTTGTTCTGCCAAATATGTGTAAATCCTTTGGCGGCTCCATGTACTTGGGGGACTTTGGGTGGACAGGTTTGATGTTGCCCATCCTGAGGTTCTGCTGGGGGTGAGGATTTACAGGATGCTTGAAATAATGCTGGGGACCACTGTTATAATTTACATATTGAACAGATAATTGAGTACATCTCAGTTCAGTTGCATAAATCTGTTGGTTTTAACCATGCTTATTTCACATGAAGTGAAAGTTTGTACGTTTCACATAAAGTGGAAGGATTTTTGTTTGTTCCTGAGGAAGAGCAGGGAGCAAAGGAGCTTTGAGGATGGTCAAACACTGAGAAATAGGGCTGGGAACATGTTCAGCCATGAATAACCAACTGATAAGATGATTCACTGCTATGCACAGGTGCCTAACATTTGCTGTGTGGGAACACAGGGTGGTGACTGGGTTGTTCATCATGCCACTGTGTCTTAATATGGAAAACTTTCCTGGCTTAATGTTGAGACTGTTATCCCCTAATTTTTCATGATGTGCCGTCTCATTTTGGAAACTGCTATCCAATAAATGAGTAAGCAAAACCAACTGCCTATGAGCAATAACTCATGCCCTTAAGGAGGATCAGCCAATCCCAAAAAATGCTGATCAGGAAACTAAATATTGTTTTTCTAGGGAATACTCCCAGGTCATGTACAGAGGTAGCTCTTTGGTTCGTAAGGAGAGGAAAGGGAAAAGGGGGACTTGATGTTCCTCCAAAAAATGCCAGATGATGGGGAATGCCCACTGAAAACCACAGCAGCAAATATTGCACAGGATAAGCATTATGGAATGGTCACAAGTGCTTAAAATAGAGCAGGAAAGGGGTTCTGGGAACCTGGGAATGTTGCAACCCCACACCATCACATTAAGGGATTGCAGCTCCCACTGCTCTCTGCATCACCTGGGATTTCAAGAGCTGCAAACACCAGATGCACTCCCTAAAACTGACTTCATCCCAGTGCCAAATGGTCCCATTTCTCCTTGCTCAAGCAAGTTATGGTGTTCCCCTCACACAGCACAGCCTGCTACCTCCTCCTCTGAGCACACAGCCAGCTCCTCCGTGCAGAGCTTTGTGCCTCCAGCTCTGCCTCTCTGCCCATGTGTCCACTCTCCAGACTGACAGCCTTGGAGACAGAGCTCATTTCTAGTTCAAAACCAGGTAGGCAATTTAAAAGGAAAAGAAATAAAATAAAGATGTCATTTGCCACTCACGGATGTAGATGAAATTTGTTGTTGGGCTAACAATAGTTAGTAGGGGTGTAGGGGCCAAATTCTGGGTTCACACTGTTTAGATTTGGGAATAAATCAGCTGAATCCAGCATGACTCAGAGCAGAATTTGTCTCTAAATATTTTAACTGTAGCATGAGCTTGCTGTCTACATGACTGAATTGCCCTGAGACAATCAGTGCCTCCTCTTTGTCTTTGCCAGTGGGGCCGCAGTGATCCTTGCGTTTATTTAAGGAGCGCGGCGTTCATGCCTCACCTCCCGCATCTGCACACACGCAGCCGCTCACCTTCCCTTTCACCTCAGCTGCTTTGCATACAGGGGCATTTAACTCTTTTAACAATTAGTGCCAGCGTTCAAACCTCATGTTTTATTTCCCTGGATTTCCCAATCTCTGGAGGGCTCATTATAAACGTTCTCCAGGAGAGCGGGGAGCGCACGCGGGCGCGAGGCAGCGCGGCTCCGTCAGAGGCTCCAAGCGTGGCTGGCGACAGCTTAACAGCAACAAACAGATCTGGGTGTCCTTCACAAAGACCTTTCCCCCAGCTGCTTCAGGTTTATCTCTGGGCCTGCCCTGTCAGGAAACAGGTGCTTTTCTATTAATAGGCACCAGGCAGCCAGGCAAGACGAAGGTGCGGCGCCATAGGAGAACAGGTGGTCTCCAGTTGAACAGTTTATAAACAATAACTAATCACTCAAGACCTGTAGCAGCTCCTAATGAGGACTATAATTACAAGCCAGGTGGCTGTAGTTAGAGGAATACATTGTTTTTAAACAGGTTACTTGATTCAACAGCAGTTTTACGGGAGGCAGGATTGTCTCCAACATATGTTCCCTCTGCCTCCCGTTTTCCTTTTTTTTTTTTCCTCTCTCCTGTGTGTGTACACAGGGATGCCTGATTCACTATAAAACCCTGGGTTCTTTCACTTACAGTTCATAGGGATGCCTGATCCAGTATAAAACTCTGGGTTCTTTCACTTACAATTCCAGAGGCCTGCCATTGATCTGGCTGAATCCTGAGTGCTTATGTCAGGGGTAAATCTTGACAAAAACTCAGCATAAACAACTCAGCTATTTTTCAGATTGATGGCAAGGAAAATAGGTTTAGTATGTTTATATTTATAGTTTAAAGTGTTATTTTTCATGTTAAAACATCAGAGCAGTGACAGGGCTGTTGCTGTGTCAGGTGCACAAGAGAGACAGAAGTTGAAAATTATTGAAGAATTACGTCTTCAAAGGTTGTTTCTTATATTAATTTTGATTGGTCAAAAACCCATTCTCCCAGAATATTTATTAACACTAAAAACCAGTTTTAATTACTTTTTTAAAGCCCCATTTTGCCCAGATTTTTGACTCATGTTGGATTCTACAGGGACAACATTCTCAATACCATGACAAATTTTACCATTCCACTCAAAATTCTCCCAAAAATTTTCAAGTCACCATCCTCACAGGGAAGAATCTCTTCCTAATATCTAATCCATACCTGTTCCCTGTTTAAAGCCTTTACACCTTGTCCTACCATTCATGAACTCAGCTCTTCCACAGCTCTAAAATTTCCAGTTCTGTCAAAACCTGTGGCCAGTTCAGAGCAGTACCACATGAAATCACCTCTGAAATCATTCTTACCCCCTGTTTATTTTGCAATCAAAAAGGAAATAATACAAAGGAGACTACATTAAGGCTCCAGGCTAATTCACTTATGTCATTACAGCATCAAGGTTGATCTTGAAGCTTGATTTGAAATGACAGGCTGAACTTAAGTACTTTCTTAAGTGATTTGCTGGATCAGAGCATACATGTTATGATATGGCAAATCATTACAAGATCACATGTTAATTTCCACAGGGCTTTCAGGTCTGTGTAATTAACACAGTTTCTATCTGTGGAGCTCGTGTCTCACGTGTTGCAGTGTCCCTTACCTTGATCATTTTGAGATTTCTAAAAAAATCCCAGCTACACTGAAAGTTGTCTTGATTTGGGCACTAAATGTATAGCAGCATTTCAACCTTAATTTTTCTATACTTCAGCATTGTTGGTCAATAAAGCAAGATGATTAATAACAAGGATATTGCACAGCAGATTCATAATTTTGTGGATGCCACAATGATACACTAAATAATTTTATAGTCAATAATACGTTTGGATAGTGCCATACAGTAAAGGATTGTTGTGAAAGAAAAGACATGAGAGGACTAAATTATTCTCAATATACCCAATTTAGAGTCTACTCAAGCATATTTTCATGTGATATTGATATCTAGTTCCTACAATGATTACTGGTTTCTAAAGATAAGCAGAGGGACAGGTAATGGCAATTTGATGGTAACACCAAAGGAAAATATTTTGAGTCTGGAACTATATCGGTGAAGAGTTGTTTGGAGTTTTATGTTTTATTTTTAAATAGACTATTTCTAATCCTTAGCCTCTTGCTCACCCTCTGGGAAATTCACAGTTTTGGTTTGGTCTTGTTATAAAAAGCAGGAGATAAATGTGGCCCTCAACATATTTTGGTTGATGCTGGAAGACACAGCATCAATTTGTAAGGCTGCTCTCAGGGTTGCAATGAGCTTTTTGCAATGAGATTTTGTGTTTTCTTCTGAGTGCACACAGAGGTCAAAGCCCAGGTTAAGGAATGCATCTTATAATTTAATTTCAGCCCATGTTGACACCTTCTTTCTACTGTTTTATATTTCCCCAGGACAATGACATTGCTTAGTGGAAAATACCACTAAATAACACCATGTCTCAAAAAGGGCCTTTATGGTTTGTTTCCTGAAGTTCAGAGATTTGCACTGGGAAGTTTTTCCACGCTCTGAAAGGCAAAGTGTGAGACTGAGCTAAACAATCTCCAGAGGTCCATTCTCTCAGCTTCTCTATGATGTGTGTGAAGTCTGGCAATCAGGAGTTCTCATAATGATGCAAAGAAAGGGACTCTCCACCCATATTTGAATCATTATGGTTGGAAAAGACCTCCAAGACCCCAAGTCCAACCATCAACCCAACATCACATTTACCACTAAACCGTGTCCTCAGGTGCCACAGCCACACATTTTCGAGTCATTCAGAGGGAATCTGAGATTCTGTCCCAGTCATTGTTATTTTTCCCCTCATGCTGACACGCAGCGAGAGATGAGTGGCTCCTAAATGTTCATCTGTGCTCCCTTTCCTGCAGTGTGTGCACC
Source organism: Chlorospingus semifuscus (assembly GCA_035048045.1). NCBI lineage: Eukaryota > Metazoa > Chordata > Aves > Passeriformes > Passerellidae > Chlorospingus > Chlorospingus semifuscus. Next base: position 3,018,598 of record JAWWMS010000287.1, on the reverse strand, counting down.
CAGTCAGGGAGTGCTGGATAGCGCTCTGCCTCTATGAATTGTAAATTCAGGAAGGGCAAATTTGCTGTCTCTGGATTTTTGGATGGGGGTTGAGATGGATTAATTATATGTCAAGAGGGACTTGAGCAATAACAAGTGACTTTATGACTGTCTTTACCACTTGGTGGAAAGGTTACATTTAAAAATTGGCTTTACTGCGCTGGATTTTAGGTTAAGTTCAAAATGCAGCTTCCGCTGTTAGAACTGAAGGGTCATATAAAATTCATTGCAATAGAATATTTATAAGTATCTGGGATATTTGTAGGAAACACAATAATGGTAGAATCAGGGCTCACAGATAGAAGGGGGAATTGTTAAATGGCAAATAAAAGCTCCATTTTTCCAGCACTTAACCCTACATATAATAATAATTATTACGAATCTGAGCAATGATTAAATTTCATCCTGAATCCCGGTTAAATGTATGTGAATGGAAAATGATTTTTGTGCTGTGAGCTCTCGGAGCAGGATTGATGTGCATGCTCATCACACACATCCCACCCCCAGCGAGGCGCAGGTATCCCTGGAGGAGCTCTGGCATTGACATGCCTCACTTCCCAAGCCTGGTGTGGAGGAGAAAAGTCCTGTTTGTTTACAGCCTCTCCCTCCTAATCACATAATTACAGCTCTGAAGGCAGATATCTGACAAAAAGCCCCCGAAAGTGAGCAAGGTGAGGGCTCAGCAGCTTTTGTCGCAGCTGTTATCTCATCGCCCTCCTCTCCTGCGAGATGCTGGCGGTGTGTTTGTGCAGGGCTATCATTTACCTCGCTGCCGTGTGCCACCACAATTATCCCCCTGAAACGCACAAATAAAACTGCAGAAACAGAGGCAGTGCAGAGGGAGGGGAAGCTGAGCAGCCCTAATTAGCGTTAAGAACCTGTAATCCTCCGGGATTTTACCTAGCGATAAAAGCCAGGCAAAGTCCCTCAGGTGGGAGCAAAGAGAGCCCAGCCAGGTTGGCGGTGGATCAGGTGTTGAGTGTCAGCTCTGCTGAATGAATGCAGCCTATTGATCCAGAAGTTGCTCGTGTTTTCTGCCACAAATTGAATTTAAATTGCTTACATGAAGAAGACATCTGGCAGGTTAAGGTTTACCTGCTTCGCGTTTTGAAATCATTTTCTCCACCAGCAAATAGGTAGGGCAAGAGCTCTTTTGGAAATAAACCAAGCAAAGCTTTTTAAGAGATACAGACATGGTTATGTGCAGTGCCTGAGCTTGAAGAAGAAAGTTGTCAGATGAGAAATATGTTTCAAATTAATAAAATAATAAAGCAAGAGAGTTTTTACAGATTAAGTACCTGCACTGTGCCTTCATTCCTGATGAATAAAATACCTCCTCACCTTACAAAATAATGTAAAAAAACTATAGCCCTCATTGAAAGACTTTCATTTGGTGGAGAGGTGTTAGTTGGGGGTTTGGATTTTTTTATTGTTATTGCTTGTTTGCTTGTCCAAATCAAATAAATTTACTACTTTATTGGCACATTATTACAATTTATTTTTGTTGCTTTATACAGGACAGTAATTTTAGAATCCATGCCAATGGTAGGGGAGTTGGAATGAGATAATCTTTAAGGTTTCTTCCAACCCAAATCATTCTGTGATTTTATGAAATACTTATTGGAGGCTTTTGTATAGACCAAAATTATATTTTTAACATTTTTGGAGAGGTTTGTCCATGCATGAGGTGGGTATTTGAATAGAGGAGGTGGGCACCAGCCATGAAGGCTCTGAATCACCTTAATAACTCTTCCAACCAACAATATCACTTTGAAGTTCTTTTTTCTGATTCCACAGAGTTACACCAACAGTTTTCCATGTGTTGGAGTTTTAAGGGCTTGGGGAAGAGTGGAAACTCACTAAGACAACCTGGGATCTCCAGGCCTCTGAAACAGGGTTCTGAATTGAGCAAGTGTGTTCTACACTGACAAATTAATATAACACTAATATTAGTAAGAGGTCTGTGTGTGCACTCAGACAACAAAGCCACTTTAGATACTGGAAGATAAAGAAGAGGAGGGGAGAAAAAAACCCTTCCAAATAACAAGAGGAATAGGAGAAACATTTAAAAAATGTTATTATGTGTTTACTTACTTTTTAAAAAATTGTTTTTACTTATTGAGCCTGGTAAATCCTGGCCACAGCTCATACATCAGCCTGTTTGTCTCCCTCACAAGGCACCTAAGCTGCTGTTTGGACAACATCCATTTGATAATGAAGCAAGATGCAGGCTAGACAGCTGCTTTTTTCTCACTCATTTCACTCCGTTATTGGTTAACTTAGTGGAAAAATGTAAATTTTCCAGGGACTTTAGGTTGGAGGTATCCCAGCCAAGGTAGATGTGTGCTTGACTTGAGGTCTAATTTAACTCCTGTGTCGTATCGACCTGCCTGGCCCACCAGGGAGCCTCAGAGCCCTCCTCTGCCAAAGGTAGACAACGGGATGAAAGTAAAGTGTAATAAATGCCCCTGTCCAGTCCCATGTCGATATCCAGCTGCTTTTTTCCCCCCTCCTTTTTTGCTGTTTGGAGTGCATCAGTATTTCACGTTTATTGTAGTGTGATGAAACACCTTTCAGGATGGCCAGAGGGACACTCGGCAGCAAGCATTTAGGCAGTACAAATTGGAGTGAACAGGAGGACAGTTAGCAGGGAATATTTCTGAGGTCAGAGCGAGCTGCATTGGAGCTGAATCAGCTAAAAGCAGAGTTGAGAGCCGCAGTACCCACTGTAAAGTAAATATAGATTACATTCCTTTAGACAAATTGATCTGCTGGAGGACGGTGGGTCTCCCAGAAAAAGAGGTTGCTACAAAAGAATTAAATATTTTGTGCTGACTTACATACAAGGAACCCTTAAAAACAGCAGCCAGACATGGATCACCTGGAGAGCCCATCCCAAATCCTCACAGGAATCATCTGCAGAAAGATTTAAAGGTCCAGAACCCGGCACATCCCTGGGGATGCTGACTTGTGCTCTGTAAACAAAGCCTTAAGATTTAGCTGCTCATCTGAGCAACAGCTCTCACTCAGGCAAGTGGAAAACTCCTAAAATCACAGGGAAGTTCAGTGGGAAGGAGCCCCAAGGAGTCCCTGGTGTGACCCCTTGCCCAGCAGGGGCAGCTCTGGGGTCTGACCTGACCCACTCAGGGCCTGAAAAACTCCAGGGATGAGGGTGAAAGGAAGGGTGAAAGAACATCCAGATCAACAAGTCAGTTGACTTGTTAATACTCAGTACTGTTACTCCAGAAAAAAGAAAAAAAAAACACAAACAAAAAACCAACAACAACAAAAAAAAAAAAAAACCTCCAAATAACAAAAAACAAACAAACAAATAAAACCTAACAAACAAAAAAAACCAAAACAAACAAAAAAAACCAAAAAAAACCCCAAAAAACAAAAAAAAAAAACACCATAAACACAAACAAATAAAACACCCCAAAACCCCCAGAACCTCACATATGAAACCGTAGCAGTTTGTCAAGAACAACTTTCAGATTTCCTAAAGAAGGTACTA
>JAWWMS010000287.1:2927694-2972033 GCA_035048045.1 Chlorospingus semifuscus | reverse complement strand
TGCCATGTGCTGGGAGCTCTCCCTGGAGCCTTCCCTGCTCCAGGGGAACATTCCCAGCTCTCCCTGGAGCCTTCCCTGCTCCAGGGGAACATTCCCAGCTCTCCCAGCCTGGTTCCAGCCCTGGAGCAGCTCCATGGATTCCTCTGGGCTCTCTCCAGGTGCTGCTGCTGTGTCCCAGGGCTGGGGCAGCTCTGCAGATGAGGTCCCACCTGGGAGGGCCAGAATTCCCCAATTCCCCCTTTTCCTGCTGCCCACACCATGGGATCACCCCAGCATGGGGAGGAATTTCGGGTCCAGCACACCAGGCTGGGTCACACCCACTTTTCCCCTCACCACCACCCCCAAACCCTCTTTGCCAAGAAAACCACAGCAACACAGGGAACAAACCCCACAGATATGGCACTCAAAGGGCTGAAAGCACAGAAACCCCATTCCCAAACTCCTCCACCCCATTCCCAAACTCCTGCACCCCATTCCCAAGCTGACTTACCCATGCAGGGCCCGGATGACAGTTTTCTCCAGGGAATCATTGGTGTACCTGCTGTCCAGGTGGAAGAGATATTCCTCCTCCCAGCGGCAGGTGACCTTCATGGAGTTCCCACAGAGGTTCACCGTGTGGCTCCGGGAGAACTCCTCCTTTTTCCTGGGAGAGCTCTGGCTCCGGGCGGGCTCGGCAGCGCTGCTCTGCTGGTGCCGGAACGGCAGCACCTTCCCAACCAGGGGAGCGGCTGGGGCGCTCCTGGGATGATTCCCTTTGGGATCTGGGGGAGCTCTGGGATCCTCGGGCATGGGGGAGGCGTAGGAGTGCTCGGCTGAGATGATGGAGTGTGAGCTCAGCTCGCAGGCTGGCGGGGCCGGGCGGGGAGGGAACACCTGGAACACGGCGCTGCTCCTGCTGAGAATTCCAGAGGATCTCTCCCTGGGAGGAGAGGCCAGCGGGCCGGGATCTGCTGGCTCAGGGAGCGCCTGGCTCTGGGACACCTTGCTGCAGCTGGGTTTCTTGCCCTGCCTCTCTGCCCTGTGGTATTTGTGGTCGGAGGCCGCGCGCAGGGATTTGGGGTCGGACGGGCTCTGCCGCTCCGAGGAATCCCCGGATTCCACCGGGACCGTCCCAGAATCCTTGGGAATGAAGGCAGGAATGCAGGAGCCCAGGGCCAGGTCAGCCAGCAGGTTCAGGGCGTGGGAGTCGCTGCTGTCCCCTGGCAGGGCAAAGGCAGCGCTGGGAATTGCCACGGGATGAACGTTCCCCGGGATTTCTGCGCCGGGGCGTTGGGATGGGGCTGCGCTGGGGAGCTCTGAGGGCTGCTCCTTCCGCTCTGGGGGGAACAGGGAAAAAACATTTAATAAAGGGAAAAAATCCATTTAGAAAGGGAAAAATCAGCTTAGAAAGGGAAAAGATCCATTTTTGGATTGGGGGTTTTGTACAGCCAAATTGGCTTTTTTTGGGGATTTTTTTGGGTTTAGCAGGAGCCATCCCATGGGAGAGATGCTGGATGCACCCTAAAGGCAACGAGCAATGCTGGATCATGGAATGCTAGGAGGGAATTTAGGATCATCCCATTCCAACCCCATGGCTCATTCCAATATTGAATGAGACACAAAACTGGCATTTTTTTACAGCCAAACTCGGAGGATTTGGGGATTTCTTTGGAATTTAGCAGGATCCATCCCATGGGAGAGATGTTGGATGCACTCTGGGATGGCTCCAAAGGAGGGAATGTTGGATCATGGAATGCTGGAAGGGAATTGAAGGATCATCCCATTCCAACCCCATGGCTCATCCCATTATTGAGTGAGACACAAAATTGGGGTCTTTTACAGCCAAACTGTTTTTTTCTTGGGATTTTTTGGGGTTTTTTTTGGCTTTAGCAGGAGCCATCCCATGGAGAGATGCTGGATGCACTCTGGGAGCTCCAAAGGCAATGAGGGAATGTTGGGTCATGGAATACTGGAAGGGAATTTAAAGATCATCCCATTCCAATCCCATTCTCCCAGCGGCCTTGGACACTCCCAGGGATCCAGGAGGATTCTCTGGGAATTCCATCCCATAATTTCTCCCCAGTATTTGACATTTTCCCAGTTTCAATCCAAAGCCATTTATTTCCTCCCTGCCACTGGACAGCTCAGCTTTTAAAGGAATTTTTTCCCAAGGGAATTTTTTCTCACCGCTCTCTTCCTGCTGCTTCTCCTGAGGTTTTGCTGCTCTGTTTTCCACGTTTTTCTGCGTTTTGCTTTTCCCTGGCTTTGTGGTGCCACTCTCAGTGACAGGAGCCTTCTTTGTGTCCAGGTTTTCCAGGGTTTTTGGCCTCTTTGCCTCCACAGCAGGACCATTGGGAGCTGAGCTTTCCTTCTCCTTCTCAGCACTTTCACACTGGGGTTTGTGGACAATTTCTGCAGCCAGGACCTCTGCACCTGGGACAGGGAGAAGGAGGGGTTGGTTTTAATTTGGGAATTAAAAATTCATTGGGAAAAGGATGGGGGCAAGGGGTTTTGGTGATTTTACTTCTCATTATCCTGATTTAATTGGGAGTATAATTAATTTATTTCCAATTCCATCAGGATAATGAGAAGTAAGATGTGACCCGGAAGGACCCAGTCTCAGGTAGGTTCCCTGGGATAATTCCTGAGATTGATTTGGATGCTCCAGGCACTTGCAAAGCTCCTGGATGGTTCCCAGTGAACCCTGAGCATCCCAGCTGGACGGAAGGAGGAAACCAATCCCATTTTTCCATTTTCCCAGCACTCACCTCTCTTCCTTCCATGTGGCAACTGCAGATTGGCCAGTTTCAGCATGGGCTCGTTGGGATTTCCCGTGGATCCCGATTTTTTGGGACCAGAGGAAGCGCCGCTGGTTTTTTTCTTGGCTGCCTCCCTGCTCCTGCTGCTGCCCTCCCCAGGAGGCGTCTGTGCCTTGGGGGGTGGAACGTTCTTCCCCAGGATCCTGCTGGATTTCCTCCTGAGCTCCCGGCCCCAGGGCTTGGTGGGAGAGGTGACACTTTTAAGGAATCTCTCTGGAGCGGGAGTGGGAAGCTCGCTCTTATCCCGCACGGCTCCCGCTGATCTGGTGCAAGGAGCAGCACCTGGGGGCTCTGAGGAAGAGGAGGAGGAGGAGGAACCGCCAGGATCAGCTGCCACATTCCTGGCCGCCCCACGGAGGCACTGCAGGGCTGCTGAGATCCCCAGGGTGAAGCTGCCGGGGTCGGACAGGTAACGGCGCAGCTGGGCCAGGGATCGCTCTGAAAATTCCTGGGAAGGGCCAGCGGCCCCGTGCTGGCACGGAGAGGGGACAGGGACACCGGGAATGTCACTGCCCGGGCCAGGGCTGCCCCGGGAGCTGCCCTGGAGCTCTGCATACTCCTGGAGGTGCTCCTGGAGGCGGGGGCCGCCCGTGGCGCCGCAGGAGGAGCCGGCTGCCTTGCGCAGGGCGTAGCGCAGCCCCGGCACGACCGAGGCGATCCTCAGCGAGATGGAGCTCCTGGAACCGCCCTCCCTCCTGGGCCTGGCACCCTGCTGCTCCACTGGAAAGGGAAACACAACGGATTCAGCCCTGTTAGCAGGGGAGGGGATTCACTGGATCATTGCCTGGGGCAGGGAAACAGTGCGGGGAAGGGGGAGAAGGAGAAGGGAGGGGGAAAGGGAAGGGAGAAGAGGAAGGGGAAGGGAAAAAGGGAAAGGGAGGGAAAAGAGAAAATGGAAGGGAGAAAGGAAAAGGAAAAAGGAGGAAAGGAAAGGAAAGGAAAGGAAAGGAAAGGAAAAGGAAAAGGAAAAGGAAAAGGAAAAGAAAATCTTGTGACTGACCAGAGTCCAAGACAGCTGGGCTGTGATTGGCCATTAATTAAAAACAACCCCATGAGACCAATCCCAGATCCACCTGTTGCATTCCACAGCAGCAGATAATCATTGTTTACATTTCATTTCTGAGGCTTCTCAGGAGAAAAGATCCAAACAAAAGGATTTTTCATAAAATGTGTCTGTGCCACACCAGTAATGGGCAGGTTCCCAACTCCTCAGAGCAGCTCAGATAATTGTAACAATGAGGATGCAGCAGGAAAAGCTTCAGTGGCCCCAGGAAAGGCCAAGTGCTCTCAGCAGAACTGGCACAGTCTGTGCTGATGTTGCCGTGGGATCACCCTGTCCTTGCTGCTGTCAGGAGCAGGAGCACCAGGGAGGTTTGAGTGAGAATTGCTGGGTTTGTGTAGGAATTGCGGCTCCTGATGGTGGCACAACTTCTACATCCTTACAGTGAGCAGGACAGGCTCCAGCACAGAGAAATATCCTGTCCCCAGTCCCTGCCTCTGCACAGGAGTCTCTGCAACTGCATGGGGGATGTCTGGTGCCTGCTAAGGAAGGAATTGTCCTGAGGGGCTGCACTGGAGCTGCAGAGGGGTCTGTGGGCAGCTTGGGTAGCACAAACTTTGTACAGCCTGCAAGCACAGAGGTGTCTCCAAGCACAGAGATGTTCCCAAGCACTGAGATGTGCTTGTCCTGTCAGCTCTGCTCTCCTGGTCTCTGGTCAGCAGGGACCCAGTGCCAGGATCTGCAGGGGCTCTGGGGTCATTGCCCACCAGAGCTGCCTTCCATGGGGACAGGTTTGTTTGGGAATTCATTGCTCCAGGTAGCTGTGATCCATCAAAATCACTTCACAAACTGAAGTGACTGCTCAGGTGGGGACTGTTGATTTATTGTAAAAGGAAAGGAATCTTAACTTTCAATATCTATGTAAAGAAGCCTCTGGAGTATCATCCATGTTTGATCTTTGAGCTCAGCTGTTTCCATGAGTGGAATGTTATTGCTTTTGTAATGGCGGAGTGCTGTAAAATTGGGCTCTTGATGGATGAGCATCCAAAAGGATGCTCTTCCCCCAGCTCTGCACCTACTGAATATCAACTTCAGTGTTGTGTTGCTTTACAGAGTGGAAGGCATTAAATTTCTTACACATGCTAAGAGCTGACCCCTGAGAAGGCAAAGCTGTTTAAGCAATTAATGATTGAGTGCCAGATAAATGTTATCATCATTTCATTGCCTTGTGCCAGTACCACTCATTGGGTGTTGTTTAAATTTCACTGGCAGTTCAAGCACAGCTAAAAATAAATTCATTTGTTTATAGACTTCTTTGACAACAGCCAAACAAACCCACACTGTGTTGTTTTGAGCAGGAGGCACAGAGCCAGCTGAGTGCTCCCTTGGAGGGTGGCTGGTGGGTGCCTGGGGTTGCTTCTACAGCTGCTTTTCCCCTCCCACCCCTGTTTTATTCCATGGAAAGCTTTTCCAGGGCTGTGTGCTCCTGCTGAAGGCCAGGTGTGAGTTTGCAGTGTGAGAGCAGCCCCTGCTTTGTGTGATGGGGCAGAGCACAGAGAGACCCAAAAGAGGCAGCAGGGGAATTGTCAGTGCTTGGGGCTGGAGCTGCAGGGCTGCAGAGAGGGATCCTGAGCCCTTGAGGAACCCTGAGCCCTTGTCCATAAATCAGAGGGAACTCAGAAAAGCCCAGCAGTGCTCCAGAGGTCACCTGGCAGGGGAGCAGAGAGAAACTTCACATTATTCCAGCTCAAGGACAGGAGGAGGTGAAGGAAGATAAGGAGGAGGACAAATGACATCAGCTGTGGTATCTCCAGTTGTGAGATACTGGGGTTGGGATGTCCTGGAGCTGCAGAGCTCTGCAATGAACAAATGCTTCTTGTGAGAAGGGGAAATGCTGAGACAAAATGTCTTGGCAGTAAAAATAATTCTGAGAAGGTTGCAGTGGGAATAGCCTGACTTGCTGTGGGAACTGGGCATCTGAGGGATGCGTCAGGAAAATTAATCCACAAACACCAGAGGTTTATGTCCAAAAAGGAGACAGAGGAGTCCTTTGACTTTATTTGAATAAAGGGAGAGGTCATGGGACATTTCCCTGGGATCTCTCAATTTTTTGGACTACACAGCCTCTTTTTTTGTCCTAATTTCCCATTTCCCTTCTCTCTTTCCCCCTTGGCTGAGGTACTTGAGAGGTTCAGACTTCCCAGAACACCTGATACCAGAGATTTCCCTCTAATGTATAACCCTCCCTTTTAATTGTTAATTCTTATGGAATTTAGGCTTTTTTCCCCATTGTTCCTTTCATCTTTCAATGTCCAGTTTCATTTATCAGCCAACCTAGAGTTTGTTTGTAAAGACAAATCCAGGGCAGCCATCCTGGGCAACCTGGTGTTCTGCTTTTTGGTTTTTTTTTTTAATAGGAGCAGTGTAAAAGTTTATGAGGTGGTTTTGAGCAGAGAGAACTCAGCTCAGAGGTACAGAACTGTGAATGTTTTCTTGCTAGGGGCCCGTGGAGATGGACAGGATCTGCTTTCACTCAAGGTGGTTGTGCCACCAAAAAGCAAGAGTGAAATATGTTACTGTGAACTGTGACACAAAAAAAACCCCAAACAAACAATAAAACACCAAAAACTCTCACTCAACAGCAAAACCTTTGAAGACTCATTAGTTGTATCCAGGTCAGTGTGAGCTGCTGGAGAGTGCTTTGACCTAAAGGACAAAAATAAGATGGGGCAATGTCAAGAGGCAATTGAAAATACCAAACTATGAATTGAGGGAGAACCAGGTAGAGCTGATTGTGCAGGAATCTCTCAGGGAATGTTTGAGTAACACTTATGGGGGATAAAAAAGGTATTTGAAGTAAACCTTCTAAAAGCTGAATGGATTAGTGGTTAAAACTCTCCCTGAAAGTTGGGATGGTGCTGGAGGTTGTGTTTGGGGACTGATTTTAAGAAAGGAACAAAGCCACCTCACAAACCATGTTAAACACTGCCTTTCCCCACTCAGCCCCTTAAAAAAATAATCAAAAAACCTGACTGAAACAAATCCCAAAAAATCAAAGCAAACAAAAAAACCCCTCCAAAACCCTTCTAAGGCATTTTCAGAAGTGAAGAACTGGGCTGTGTTGCTCCATTCAGTGCCAAGATAATTTCAAAAACCTGTAACCTCCAGATACTCAGAGGAAGGACATTTTCTATGGGGGTGGCTGTGCCAGTTACCACTGCAGGTTGTGGGACAGATGGAAGCTGACTAATAGCAAGAAAACCATTAGCTGTAAGTACAGCCATTATAATTGAAACTGAAGCCTCCAGGCATCCAGAGAGAAGCCAAGAATCCTGACTATGGCATTGTCTGGGTGTTTTTGTAGCTTCTGCATGCAGACTTAATAGTTACAAATTACAGTGTTTCTACAGATTTAACTGAGAGTTGAAATAAAACAAGTTGAAGACTTAAATCCCATTCTTTATGCAGCCTGTCCGGTGAGTTATAGCAGCAGAACACACACTTGGTTTTGTCTTAATCTTTTCAGGTTTTCTAATTTAGTCTTAATTGGAGGCAAGAATTACATCAAAGGCAGCAGAACTCCTGTGGCATTTGGAATTCCCAAGGGGCTCAGGTTGGCTTCAGGGGCAGATGAACACAGTCATCAAAGGGATTGGATTTAAACATCCTTTAGGAAGGGATTGTTCCCTGTGAGGGTGGGCAGGCCCTGGCACAGGGTGCCCAGAGCAGCTGTGGCTGCCCCTGGATCCAGGCTGGACAGGGCCTGGAACAACCTGGGACAGTGGAAGGTGTCCCTGCCCATGGCAGGGTTGGGACTGGATGGACTTTAAGGTCTCTTCCATCCCAAACCATTCCATGACTCCATGTTTTTATGAGCTATTACTTCGATGCCATGTCCATTTGCAAATAGAAATGACATTAAGTCACAAGAACAAATCTGTTCTGGTTGGGTGATTTTAAATATCTATTTTTCTGCTCACTTGCTGTACGGTGACCTCACCCAGGTTGTAGCTCTGTGGCAGTAATGACACTGACCCTTGAATTCCATAGAGATTTATCTGTCACAGGTTTCAAAACAAATATTCTGTCTCATAATGTACACAGGGAAAGATGAGACTTTATAAAGTAAACTTGCTTCATATCAACAAAAAAAAAAAGGAATACATGCAAATCAGGACTAAAATTATTAATGCAATGAGCTCCTTTCAGTTTATCCCTGTTACACATGAGACATAAGTTGTGGTGGATGAGGTTTTATCCTGATGAGAAACTAATAATTGCCAAAATGATCCCCCAGTTTTCCTAAATGAAAAATCAAGATGTGGGAAGTTACAGGGGGAAAAAAAAAGCGGTAAAAAATAATTCTAGGTACAGGTTTTTCATGTAAGTATAACCCTTGAAATTAGTTTCCAGGAGCAATCTTAAATGTGGAAGTGGAAGCTCACACTTGTATAAAGAATTAGAGGAATATAAAAAGAAAGGTCCCTTTATCCTTCACTTCATCAAAAAAAATCTGAGCTACTTCTTTAACCTCATCACTTAAAGTCAAGGGATTAAGACTCCATCTTTTACAAAATTAGAAAAGAGATTCTTTCTGCCTGCCTGGATACTGCACCCAGGGCAGAGAATTTGGTGAGGTTTGGAATTGGTCTGAGGAAAAAGATGCAGAGCTCCAAAGAAAGAAATGTCTTCCATCGAAGGAAATGCAGAATTCCAAATGGGAAGAGCTGGATGCTGTGGGGAGGCATTGCCAGTGCTGGAATTTGCAAACTTCCACACTGCAGGCTATGGGAGATACTGGGATCCTCTTTGATTCTAGTGATATTTTCATTATTTCACTATATTGCATTGATTTCTTTTGACTCACTGGTTCTCTGCTGCTCTTCAATATTTCAGTGTGTTTCTAAAGAGCCCAAGCAGAAACCAAAGTGCTCTGATACTTTAATATTTTACTTTATAACTATATAATATTCAATACTAAAATACGTCTACCAATACAATTTTAAATTGTTAAACCTGTCTCTTATCAAAACCAGAGGAGGAATATTTGTGTCTCATTTATCAAAAAATATCAAGATGAAAGGAAAAATTAATTTGAGGACTACTTTCCTTCCCAAATACGTCCTTGAAGTCAACAAATGCTATGGAAGACCAAGACAAACTTCACCTACTTTTTTCTGGGTTTGTCCTGGTTCAGTTTGTCGGGGAATCACAGGGTAATTTATCTTGGGTGGCACATCTAGACCCAACACCCACTCACAAAAAACCAATCTCAGAGCCCAGGGCCTCCTTGGAACACCTCCAAGGATAATCTTCTCTAAGATTCCCACTGGACTCCTCTCCCAGCACTTGACCAGCCTCAAAGAGAGAAATTTCAAGCTTGATGAAAAATAATGGTTTGTTTTTTTGTTTTTTTTTTTTTGTTTTTATTTGTTTGCTTGCTTTTAGGTCCTCAGGCTGATACTTTGATGGGATGGAGGCTCAAGTTCAAATGGACATCCTGGCCTTTCCTGTAGCTAATAATGGAAAACAAAGCCCTTTTCTCAGATATCTCAGCTCTCAACTCGACCCTGCCCTCAGTGTAGGCACAAATCAGCTCAGAGAATCTCTGTTCTTTTATTTATATAAAATTTGAGAGGAAAAAATCCCATCCAGAAACAAATTGTGTTTCCCAAATTACACTCCTGGCCGTCAGACTTGGTTTGGGACTAACTCTTCCATTTTTGGGGGATCATAGTCAGTTCTTCCTCTACTTCTGTCTGCTGAAACAAGACTTTTAGGAAAGGTAAATTCCCATTCCTCTTGAGAAGGGAGACTATAAACTCCTGCCATCTTCTCCAGGAGAGGTTCATAATTTCCCATCACAAAACATAACATAGTGTGTTTCATGCAGAAATTAGGGACTTAAATACCTTTCCCATACCCAAAATTCCCCTTGATATCAATATTTCTTGTTATTAGATAAAGTCACACCACCAATTTTGACCTTTTGATGGTATTTTTGTTTTACCAGTTTTATGCAGATTGGTATTTTTCCTTTCAAACTGTTTTCCTACCCATTCTACACGCCAATTTTCCCAAAATTCCTTTTTCTCAGGGTAAATTTGAGACTGGAACCTCTGACTCCTGTGCACTGTGATTATCTATGGGAAAAGTAAAACTGAGCCAGCTCTAGGGAGAGCTTTTCCTTTGGATCTCTGCAGGGACCCAAGGGTATTGCTCCTTTGATATTATTTTTTTCAGGAATCCTCAAGCCTGTCTGTGTGCAGTGCAAAGTTTATTGTGATATGACCATGTGGTAATAATATATCAAAGTCCAGCATTAAAATATTTCTAAAACATGAAAAATGGGCTGTTCATAATGTTAAAGAAGGACAAGCAAATTTGCTGACAATGTGGGTAATTTCCTGAAATCAGAGTTCATCTTGTAGCAAACCCATGTTCTGTGGACAACAGAAACAAGCAGAGCATAAATCACTCACTCACACACACAATCTCCTCTGTCCTGCTAATCTCATGGGTTTGGGATCACAGCAAAGCACACTGTGCCTCTTTCCATACCCATGGAAAACAATGGAAAAGATCCTGTTGACATGGACATCAAGGGATGACTGTTTCATCTGACTGTAACACCACCAAGATCTTAAAACAAGACTTCCAGAGAGATTTTTACCCAAAAAAACCCATACTGAAATTAGGTATGAAAGTGTACTTTTATTCTATATAATGAATACACACATGTAAGAAAGCTACAAAGCATAAAAAATGGATTTATCAATTTTTCACACCTGGCAAATGGATTGTGGAAAGTTCCTCCTAATTTAATCAATAGTCTTAAATTATGATCAAATATTCTGATTTTGTAAACATCAGTATATATAATATATTGTATATTATAAATGTATATATTTATATTAGTTTAACTGTTGGAGCATAAACACTCCCAATAACTTTGAGAACACACATATTAAAACAATGACCACATCTCCATTCTAATGTATTAATATTTTATAAATCATTGTGAAGGTATTGTATTTTGAAGGACATTAAACCTCATTGTACTCCTTGGGTCTTTGCAATTTTATGTTTCTAAAGTAGCAACTTTTTCTTACTCTCTACAAGAATTTAAAACAGCATGTTTTAAATGTAGTTCCATTTTCTAATTTGGGACACATCCTACTCTGAAATATTTTACAACTTAAACACTTCTTTTCAGCAAGACAAGAAAATTTTGGGGGGCTAGGGGCATGTCTACCTCTCACAACCTGATACTGCATTACCAAAAGAGAAAGATCCTTTAGCACAGGGCTGGGTAGCAAATAAATGAGCTACAGACATGAGATAATGGAAAGCACAGTAATCAGAAGACATGTTTTATTATTACAGGTGGAGATACTGTTGGGAAAAAAAGTGTGGGAGAATGCCTTGGGCTTGTTTTAAGACTAGCATAAAAATGCAATACCTATATGTTTGCTTTAGCATCTTTTTTTAAAGTGAGGTTTATTTTTGCCCCGTATTTATGTACTCTTCAGATGTAAAAACAGGCTTATTGACATATTTAAACGTGCCAAATACTTGGGATTTAACATGGCCATGTCTGAATGCGAGGTCATTGTTTTGCTTACAGCAAAAAATTTCCTACAGTCACATAAAAACTTCCCCTTCCATAACCTTCAGTGGGGTCAAGAAGAAAGTTTTCAACTGACCTACAGCAGGTTTCCAGATTTTTATTATCTTTTAGAAAATAGGTAAAAAATTCAGGTAAAAACTTTGGTCCACTCTAAGGTCTTTCTTCATATGACCATGATTATTGTCCTGACACATCAAAGAGTCTTGCAGGTATTTTTTTAGGTTCTACATCTCAAACTGCAGGAAAAAATTGTATTTATAATCCTCTACAATTAACCTACATTTCAGAAAGAAGTAAGCCTGGAAAAGATGTGTAAATGCTCCATAAAATTTGTTTTGAGGATTTAATGATCGTTTACCTGCTGTTAGCCAATATTAATAAAGATCTAAAGTACGTGCAACACAAACAATAGTAATCATACAATTTAGGTAGCTTTTCACTTGAATTTTTAAACTCAAACTTGGAATAAGAGTAATGCCCCATAAATAGCACCATTTTAATCAACAAAAGTCTTGCTAATGTCCATGGTAGGAACAAGAGGATTAAATATTGGCTAAATTTTCACCTGTATTCCGCAAGAAATTGTCCATTTTATGAGAGCAAAGTTAGAGAGCCCATTATAGCCATGAGAAAAATGTTTTTAAAAAGTTGAGAAAGAAAGCAAAATGAAATGTGAATATTAACTACACGCCCCAATTTCTCCACCCACCCTCCAGTCATTTATAGGCAGTTCATAGAAGGTCTACTGGATTTGCTATCACACAGTGACAGAACAAAATATTTCAGTACTTTGCAAACTTGAAATTCTGTAAGTGAAAACTGTAAGGTCTTTGAAATGTTGGTATCCAATACAAGTTCTACAAAATTATCCATCCAATTAGCATACACTCTTAAAATAGTCTCTGAGAACATCTTCCAGCACATTTCTTTTTAAATATTATTATTTTTAATAATCACAGAGTCATATGATACTTCTTTTTTAATAACAGTTTAAAAGTGAATGCAAGGAGTATAAATGCTGTTAGAACATTTTTTTATTTCATCATTCAAATGAATATCTGTGCTACCTTTTTGTTTGTTTTGGCAAAGTTGCCTGAAAATACTGGAGTCAGATCTGGTTCAGGTAATCGTAAGTGCTTTTGTTCATTTCAAGTAAGAATTATACCATATGCCATGCTTGAAATTAGACATTAATCATCACCCACCACGCAGACAGTTTTGATAAAATTCCCTTTTCCAACTAAAACAGCCATACAACGCTTGTAGCTTCATTGAAACTCCTTGTTCCCTCAGTACAAGAAAGAAAAAAGAGCAGAATAAAAGCTGGTTCCATTAAAGAAGGATT
Organism: Chlorospingus semifuscus; assembly: GCA_035048045.1. Classification (NCBI taxonomy): domain Eukaryota; kingdom Metazoa; phylum Chordata; class Aves; order Passeriformes; family Passerellidae; genus Chlorospingus; species Chlorospingus semifuscus. The sequence continues at coordinate 2,959,260 of JAWWMS010000287.1, read as the reverse complement.
GCAGCAAAACTTTTCCATACTTGTACCAAGACAGCACTGGACAAATGTAGGGAAAAAATGACTTATGAACCTCGCACATAGATATCCCTGCCTTGAGTTGCACCACAGTTTTACTCACAATTCTTTACCAACACTTAATTTTTCTAAGCATCTTCATGCACAAGGAATGGGTTGAGATTTAATTAATTATTCACGCAGTGGGACCTTTCCCTACATAGGTTATTCTACACAAGCTTATCCAACCAGGCCATAAACAAAAACTGTATTTGAGCACTCTAAATCATCACCTAACTTTTGGGGACTGAAAACAAACTCTTTTAGTGCAAGACAAAGTTCTTCACTGGCAGCACGACATTGAGGTGACAAAATAAATGCATCAGCCAAAAGAAAGGAACACTGGGAAGAGAGCTGGGTCACCAGTTATAGCCAGACTTCAGAGGAAGTAAAACAACCAAGAAGGGGCTGAAATTGTTGTCTGATCTCTTTCAAAGGGAAAATTGAAATGAGATGGAGATAGCAATCAGGGCTGAGCTGCTTCTGCCAGCAAGGAAATGCAGACCTTCCTTTGTGTCTGACTTCACAAACCCCACCAACATCCCCTCTTTGGAAAACTTTTAATACCTGTGTAGGAGTTCTACATCACAGAGAGTAGGACAAATTTACCATGAGCATTATCAGGTCATTCTTTTGGGCAGCAACACCTCTCAGACACAAACTCCAACGCTGAGCCAATGCTTTAATTGTAAAATGTACTGCTGAGTTTAGAAGGTAAACCCAACATATATAATTCAGGGGTAAACTCCACCAAAATATATTTTGCTCAGGCAGAGTTTGCCTGACTAAGATTAAGGTAATGTGTACGTAAACACAAATTTTCTAAAAATCAACGTCTCACTCTTTACAGAAACATCTGTGTTCACACATAAGCAGGAGGAAAGACAGGCAGGTAGCAGAAAGTGGAAGGGGTTAAATAAATAAGGAAATGCAGTGCATGAAGCTAAATTTGGAGGAATATATTTGTTTTAAACGTTGGTTGAGTAGGGCAGAGACAGAGCCATTGATATGCTGATCACTGTTACAACGCAGAGCAGAGACAATACAAAACTTTGCTCCTACATCTGATTCAAGGTATTGTTGAATAGCCGTTGTTGGAATTTATACAAATAACTATTCCTCTAGTCTATGTTTATGATATTTTATTAATCTTTCTACTATTACTATTATTATTAATAATACAGGAATGCTGTTTTTGAAAGCTGCATTGTGTTCTTGCTGAAATCTCTGCTTTGAAGAATTTCCTTTCAAAATCGTAAAATATTTATGCGATAAATCATCAGATGATTTAAAATTAAATCATTCTGGTTGTATTTATGTTCATGAATCAAATGTGACTTTTCTCGCTTTACATAGGTCTGTGCTGTTTTCAACCTCAACCTTTGCAAGTGACATTTTCATTTAGAATCTTATCATTTCATAATTATTACCTTTCAGAACTCCTAGGGAGAGAACAAAAGCTTCCTCTTTGTATTTCCATTGTTATGTTTCTTTGAAGAACAAATTAAATTTCAATCCCAGCCAAAACAAACTTTTAAAGTACAAAATAAATTGGAAATTACGTGAAAAAAATAACAAGCTGTGCAAGCTTAAAGCAGCCTCTGGTGAGAACAGGTATATTCTGGATAATTTATTACAGTGTTTTCTTTGTTTAACCAGTAGATCAAGCTCAGCCTAAGGAAACACGGCAAACATCTCACTGTAGGTGATCTGAGCTGCTCTAAACTGACACCTGGACTCTTGTGATCTTTATAAATGAGAAGGGATTGTTTGTACCCCCAGAGTGACTATTCACCATCTTTCAGATTATTGTTACCTTTTAATTGTCCTCTGAGCTGTCCAAAGAGGAGAGATCTGAACATTTCTCAGCTCCCTTGCAAAATGTGGAGCCACACTCTATAAAATACCACATTTACACAGTTGTGACTAATAGTAATCCTTATTATCATCAGATTCTTTCAATTTCACTCCAGTGGGCAGATACTCTCTTTTTTTTTTTAGGTAAATGACATGGTTAAGATTCATAGAAAAGGCACAACAGTAAAATGGAGTAAACAAAATATTTACGAGCCTGGAAGACACTTTTGCTTTTTCAGGGAAATTTCAGATTTTCTCACGGAAACAAACAAACTTTGCGTTACCCAAAAAAAAAAAAAAAAAAAAAAAAAAAAAAAAAAAAAAAAAAAAAAAAATCAGGCTGGGAGTAGGAGGAGGAGGGGGGAGAAATCAAGGGACCTGGAGAGTGTTCAAGTCCCAGCAAGGGACAGGGATGTAAGTGGCTCCTGGCAGCCCCGTCCGGATGAAGAGCCGGGGTGGCGGCACTCGAAGCCTGGCAGAGCGCGCGGCGCTGATGGCAACGAGGGCGAGAGAGAGGCACTCACCTCCTAAAACAGTGACACCTGGGTGAGCCACCCTCCCTCCCCAGCCTGGCATCACAGCTTCCCCAGCTCACAGAGCGGTTTTGTGGGACCCACCAACACCCTGGAGCAGTGAGGAGTTCGGGGATGGAACAGCCACTCTGGAGCCCTGTGCCCCAAACTGACCTGGCGCCTGCTTTGATTAAAAGTTGTGAGCCCATCATGTTTAACATCCAAATCCACCAAAATTCACCCTTTCCAAGCTAAAAGTAGCTGCTCAGTCCAAAATTATGAGCAAAACAGGATAAAATAATATTTTGTTTGGACTCAAAAAAGTAATTTATTGCAAACAAACGTTACAAATCTATTTTATCTTCCCTCCCTGGAGCCTTGCAAAGAGAAGCAATATTCAGCTGATGTAGTTTGTGTGTGACCACAGTTGTACATTAATCCTGGTGATTTAAGCTGCAGTTGTGCCTAAATGCCCTTGGACAGGCACAAAGTGCCACCATGACAGGGAGGAGACACTGAGACACCAAACCCTCCTCAGCTTGGAAAGGGTTGGGGCTCAGCTCCTTCATTATCAAGATCTCCAACCAACCTTGAGCACCTCCAGCTGCCTGGTTTTAAATACACCACTTTTTCCAATCCATACCCTTCCAAAATCACCACTGCAGCATCTCCTAACACCTCTGCTACTGAAACTATCTTGCAGTTTTTCCAGGTATTTTGAATTCCCTAGTGTAGCATCCCTAAATTTTTTGCCTGATGTAGATATCAGCCACAAGGCCAATATTACTGTGTTATAAATGACATGGGAAAGAGTCCCAAATCATGTCAGCCAGGGACATAAACAACTTAATTTTTAATCCTTTCCAGTGATATCACTGTTTCAGGAGTGAAAAGAATAAGATATTATTTCAGTCATTTGATCTTCTTATTTTGGATATGCACTGGATTACTTAGGGGTTTTAATCCAATTAGGGTTGCCTCTCTCAGCCTAGACAAAAACCAATGGGGAGATCCTTCTCAGTCAAGGACATAACTCACCCTAAATAAAGACAAACTGGTTTATCTATATTCCTCACGTACAGTTTTAAACCTGCTACTCTTCAATCCTGATCTTCAGAGAAATTGGTTTGGGTTTTGCCTTTTTTTTCTTTTTTTAAATTTTTTTTTTCAGAGAATAAGATGTAAATCTACTGCCATCAACTTTGTGTTATTCCAAAGCTCTAAGAAGAAAACCACCTGGTATTTTTCTTCAGCCCCTCTATATGCATATGCAAATCCAACAGCTTCAGGATCTGCCAAACTATTTACCAAGTTTGTCAGGGAAACAGCCTCCGAAACAATCTTCTTTCAAAATAATTTTCTGTGATTCTAAATTCTTCCTCTGAACGCTATTTTTGTCTCTGAAAGCATATTCACCCTTGCAGTCTGACTGCTTGTTAAGGAAAAAACAACAAGAAAAACACTGAAATCTCACTGTTGGCCTATGTTCTACTGCCAGTGTTCAAACATCAGGATCCCAACAGTATCCCAGCGCCTGAAAAACATCTCCCTCTCTTTGAAATCTGCCTGGGTTGTGGATGAGAAATTGCCAGTAGAAATTACAACATTTGCCATGACTGAGATGGGGTGGGTTTTTGCATTTGGATTGAATGAAACCATGGAAAATGTTGTTAGTAACAACTCCAGTGTTATAAAAAATCACCAAGTGACAGATTTCGAGATTAAAAGGAAATATTAAAAATCCCCTTCAATATTTAAAGCTTACTTAACTAGTAGCACTTCACTTGACACTGACTCATGTCATTTTCTTTCATTCCTCTTTTGATCCATGCAAAGCAGTTACACGATTGCAAATATCTTATCATGTCACCTTCTCATATGGATATGAGATGAAAGAATATTATCTCAAGCTGAGTGATAAGTCCTGTACCAAAACTACGGGTGGAATCTGCACAATCTGATGCTAAATGGGAGCAGGGGGAGCACTGGGCATTTTTTTTTTCCCTGATATTCTCTGTTGAGGATAGTTGGGAGAAAGGGTCTTATTTTAATAAGTTATTCAAGGCTCCAAATTAATTGAGATTTTACACCAGTTTAGCTGAGCTTCTTGTCAAGGCACAGGGATCACTCAAATTGCTTTTATTTGCATGATTACGAAGTGGCAAACCATCAATACTCCTTCACCTCTGATTTTAAACATGCAAAGGGCATCAAAAGGCCTATTAACATGAAATAAAATTAGCCCTCATCTGTTTTATTTTAAAGGGACTCTTCCCTCCCCCTTTTCTCCCCCCTCCTCCTCCTTCCTTTCTTATTTAGGGAACTGGGTTCCTTTCCCATACTTGGTATGTAGTACATCTTTTTTTCTCAGAGTTAATTCTCCAAGTCTGGTCTGTCAGCCAGTATAAACAACACTTGATGAATGAGACTCAAGGTGTTTAGTCACCTGAAGCAGCTGTTTGAAGTAACTCTACACACAGCCTGAGGCCCGTGTTTTCACAGCTGTGGGAACTCTTCAAAAGCTTTTCCTCTTGGCCTGCTCCTTTGCTGTGGCTTTAGACTCTTAGCGCAAAATCTGGACAATTTCAAAAGGGCACAATGAAACTAGAGACAGCAATTTTTGATGATTTTGGGCCAAAAAAAGGGCCTAGAATAAATAAATGAAGTACATTTGAAAGTGCTTTACCTAGGTGGGCTATATATCTAAGAACTGCTCACTCTACATGTGCCCATGTGCTCACTTGAAAGGGGACATGGGGGGGTTCAAGCCCTGCTCTCTGTTTACAACTATTTTCACTTTCTCCTCTGATGCGGCAGATTAAAAACTAAATGTTTATGGGCCTGGAAAAGCGCATACCTGAAATAAACTCAGCAAGTTTCTCAGAGTTGGAAAGCTCTCCTAACTCATAAACAGACCTGCAGTAGATTGGTGATCTGTGCTCCCTGCTGGGAAGCTTTGGAGAATTGGAGGTCATCTGATTGCTTCTCCTGGCTCCAGGGCTGTGCCTTCATGATATGCCTCACTGTGTCCATGTAGGTAGCCAAAGAAGTGATGGGCCCAAATAAAAAATAATAATAAACCAAAAATTGAGCAAGAATTGGCGCTGAGCTGGCAGGGAAATCGCAGTTTTGCAAATGCGGGACCCGATCGCGCAGCTGGGCTGAAATATTATACGCGGAATGAGGTCATGGATCAGAAAATGGATTTTATTTGGAGGTGGGAGTGGACTGCAAACCTCAAAGAGTGGTGATGAATTTGCTGGAAAATCCTGAGTGCTAAATGGCCGGGTTGTACCTCCCCTGGATGGACACATGGTTCCTCATGGGCTCAGACAGGTATTGCTCAGCTCCATGAGTAACAGTGGGGCCACCACACCAGCACCACAAGGTGAGCATCCCACGGGAAAGGGACATGGAAAATAACTCCAGCAGAGCACTGACGTGAGCCCAGAAAGGGATGTGAGTCGACAGATTTCTTTGGGGATGTTGTGTCAGGTGGATGCTTTACCCACTGAATAACGCTTTCCACTCCTGAGCTCACCCAAACAAGGAAACACGGACACATCCAACCTCAGCTCTCAAACGTGTCCAACAAAAGGCATCAGGAAGCTCGCCAGGAAGAGCGAGGATGGGACAAACGACTCCTGAGACAGTAGAACAAACATGCTCCAGCCGTAGCTGTTTTAGCACCACATGCCTCCCACACATTGCTCCATAAATCCTTCTTTTCTTGCCGCTCATTTTCTCCAGTTTACAAAAATTCTCATGTTAACAGAAAACGTTTAGTTTAAATTGATCCTCAGCCATCCTTGGCATGTATTACACACGCTCACTCTTTTATGTTTTATAGCTTATGTCATCCTGTATTCATCATTTAGTGAAGGCCTTATATTTTTGGCTTGCTGTTGCCCCTTATCAGATGATAAAATGTTCCCTCAGGAGGGAGAGAATTTTTATGAATTATGACGATAGTATAGAAAATAAATGACTTATTGGCACTACAGTCAGGCTATACATGGAAATGTGTTCATCGAAAGTTTATAGAATCAGAGAATCACAGAATCCTGGAATGGCTTGGGTTGGAAAGGACCTCAAGGACCACCGAGTTCCAATCTCCTGCTGTGGTCTACATGAGAAAGGTGAGTGTGCCTACACTGTCACTACTCCCAGGGAAGGGAATTCTCGGAAGGGAGAGTGGCCATGGGGTGACAAGGATGGTGTTTCTGCCTGGTCACTGGTTAGGATGAGCCCTAGGATCAGCTGTCCTGGGGCCTCAGCACATAACTGCCTCGTCCTTCATGGCTTTCACTTTCCTGTGTCAGAGGTGGTGGAGTTTCCAGATACTTTGAGAATAGCAAGGCATAAACATTTCCAGAGTAGATAATGAGAATTTGAACATAAATAAGATTTTTAAAATATATTCTATGGCATTGCCCACACCTGCATGCCCACAGGTCCCTGGGTACCTGTGGTTTTTTACAATACTGGAGGTTAGATGGTGAAAACTACATCCTGGTCATTGAGTTCACCCTTCTAGTTTGCTTTCACCCCATACTCACTCCTGACCTACCCTGAGAGGTTTCAAGCAGCCAGCACCCAAGCACATCTTGTACTACCAGAGACACAGCTGGGCTGGTCCCTTCTCTGTAAAAACATGACATAAATTCTGACACTGGTCACCATACATGTCAACAGAGTCAAACTTTGCTAATGAACCACTGCAAAATTCCAAATAAATAGACAAACCCGCAGCTGAGCAGCGCATTGCAACCCTTCCCACTGTGCACACATGACAATTAGACACAGAGAGGCTTGCTGTCCTTATCCTCAGCAGCAAATTAAAGAAGAAGAAAAGTTTTAGGTGATTGAAGATGTTTGGGTAATCTTAACTAGAAAAGTAGTTTACACTGCCGAAGCCTGGAGCTGCAAAGAACAGCCCACGAGCAGCCAGGGGAGTGCTCTCCTCAGGCAGGTACTCCAAGACAAAAAATGGCTTAATTTTAACTTTTCAGGTAAATCCTGTTCAGGTGAGGGAGGACTCCCCGGCAGCATCTGTGCAAGGCCACTCACTTCTACTCGTCTCCCAGGTAGAACCAGATCTGCCTTTTGGTTTTACTCTTCGCAAAGCAATTTCTCAAACCTAGCCTAATAACCAACCAGCAACTCCCAATGCAGATTCAGGGTTTTGTCAGAGCCATGGGGCTCTCAAGGGGACATTCCTGGACAACACCACAGCCAAGGAGGATGCCACCTTCATGATATGGACTTCTCTTGACCATGATCTCTGAGCCCCTTGGTCAGCCAGCCCAAGGGCTGAGCCACCTTTGGGGTTGGAATAGCTTTAAAGGGATATAAAGCTCTAAGGCTTATTTTTTAATGGGAAGCCAAATATTTCATACAAGCTGAACAGCAGAACCCTAGGCCCCATATGAACAGTAAGGTAAACATTCCCTGGAGCATTTTATGAGTTCCTTCTCACCACAAATGGCAGCATTTTACAACACCATCTAAGTGAAACACATTCAATGGGTCACCTATGCAGTGTGATGACTCTGGGATCCATTTGCTGTGACAGAGCTGTGCCCTTCCAACCTCGTCAGCTGGATCATTTTTGAGGTGATTTTATAGAGTTTTTAGATGAAAAGAATGAAATCTGGGAGGACTGGCTTTAAAGTAATAATATACTTTTGTTATGCAATGTTATACCTCCATTAGCCAATATTCAAAATAGTTGAATGCATAGGTAATGGCAACTATATATAGAAATGGTATTTTGTCTTTAAAGAAGTGAAATCCATTAAACTTTATGTGATGAGATGTTAAAGTAAGAATTGTTAAGAGAACCTTACTCCACATATGCATGTAAATGGCTTTATGGGGATATCCTGTTGGAGATGATGGGTTCCTTATGAGCAACAGCTCCTGAGCAAAAGGTTCCCTATCCTGTAAACACAAAAATGTGAGACACAGCTGGGAAGTTTGCCTACAGGCAAGGTTTCAGGTGAGTAAAAGGAGCAGCCAAAGTTTGAGGAAGAGAATTCAGGAAGACTATCTGTACCTTTGCCCAGAAAAGAGAAATGGAGAGAGAAAAAAAAATAAGAAAGAAAGGGAAAGAAAAAATAAACAATAAAAAAATGGGGGGGGAAAAGGAAAAAGAACATAATTTACGGCCTAACTCCTAAAAATATGGTGCAGTATTTCAGGCTGAACACGTATGTGTACATATTATATACAACATGGTGGTTATTAGAGACGCCAGAGACAGCACAGTGCGAGGTTTTTCTTCTCTCTGTCTCTAAAACATTTTCCCAGGTTAAGTACAATTCCCATGGCCATCATAATGGTTCATCTGGCTCTCAGGCTGGATAGTGGTACTGTGCGTTGTGTTTGGCCGTGAATACCCCTGCACCCAGTGATTTCCTTTTCCATGACATTTCTGAGAAACAAATACTGGACCTGATTCACGTCCAGCCACAAATATGAATCAAAACCCAACACAGAATTGGATACATGCTGGAAATTTGATAACTTGTGAATATGAATTTACTCCTGTAGCTGCTGAACTGCTAGAGGAAATCTGGAGCATGCTTGGAATTGAAATTTTTGCTGTCCAAAAACGTGCATAGCTTGTTCCCTGTAATCGTGTTTCTGATGAAGTCAAAGGCAGAAATCCCACTGAAAGGGCTGGGGAGGAAGGACTTTGTTTTAAAGACGTACACTTTATGGAAGCTTTCCTACTTGCTGTCCTTCCAGTGTAAAATATGAGTCAGTCTAATCCCTTTCTTCTTCTGTGTATTAATAGAGACTTGAAAAAAAGAAGTTATAATTTTTATAAATTGGAATGTAGTGGCCTCTGTTTTGTAACACTTGCCAAAGCGTATGGGGTCAAACCCAAACAGTCACCCACCCTGGCCAGTTACATGTCTTATTTAAACAATAAATTAGTGTCAAAGTTTCCAGTAATTAATTTCTTTACCAATTTACATATTTCATTCCTTTTTTTTGTGTGCGCTTTCATGTTTTGAAACTGTAACTCACCAACATCTATTTAAAGCAACCTCCCGTACCCGGTGATTGATGTTAGATACAACAATTACAATGCCAGTACCAGGGATAATTCTTTGCAGATGTTGTCAAATTACAGGTTAAATGAGGAAAAAAGTTCCTTTCTTCCGGCCACCCACTCTAGCTCCCTTGAAATAGGTGCACATACTGTATATCCTGTGCTGTAGGTGCAGTAATTCCCTGCCCAGTCACTCATCTGGTTTAAATGACTTCCATTTGCCATTTCAAAGGATGACAGAACACTGTGTTCAGATTGTTTTGCAGGTACCAAAAACGCAGTAACTCTGCTTTGTGTTTTAGCTGGCAGAGAGAAGTGAGCTCGATCTGGCAAGGCTGTGCTGGTTTTCCCCTTAATATAAATAACATTTGCCATTGTGGAGGAAAAAAAGAAGAGAATTGGAGGTGGGGGGGGGGGTGGGGGGAGAGAATGGAGAAAAAAAAGAAGAGAAAAAAAAGCGAGGTTAGATTATTTTAACCCTTCATAAACCTTTACACTCTTTGAGATAAAACAGGATCCTTGTCTTCATGTTATAATCATAACAGTGTGTGCTTGGTGTTGACAGCAGAAAGATTGAGCATCGGTCCTGCAGTCTGGGGAGAGGTGATGAAACTTCTCCATTACCCATCCCTCGTAGCAGGAGAGCCAGGCAGGGTGACATTCCCTGAACACAGGAGAGGGAAGGGAATGAGCCATGAACAGAATATGGAAAAAATCAAGAACAAGCTGAAGAACTGGCTCTGCCTGCCCTTGTGTGAGGCTGGGATCGTGCTGTGCTCAGGAGGGGAGCAGAGTGTGCTGCTCCTGGGCTCAGCCAGCAAACCTGGCACAGCCCACAGCCATGGCCAGGAGTGGGACAGCCATGGGTGTGTGACACCAAGGGGAGCTTGGCCACCTGGCACCAGTCCTGGGCACATTTGTTCCCTGGTGTCTGGGATGGCAGGGACAGGTTTTGGTAGCAGGAGGGCTACGGTGGTGGCTTCTGAGGGGAGTTCCTACAAGTGGAAGCTGAAGCAGATTTGTTGGCGGGACCTGGGACCACACTTGGGACCCACTGTGGGGCAGTTCCTAAAGAACTGATCCCATGGAAGGGACTCACACTGGAGCAGTTCCTAAAGAACTGACCCCATGGAAAGGACCAACACTGGAGCAGTTCCGAAAGGACTGACCCCATAGAAGGGACTCACATTGAGCAATTCCTAAAGAACTGACACCATAGAAGGAATTCACAGTGGGGCAGTTCCTAAAAAACTGACCTCATGGAAGGGACTTACACTGGAGCAGTTTCTAAAGGACTGACCCCATGGAAGGGACTCATATTGGAGCAGTTCCTAAAGAACTGACCCCATGGAAGGGACTCACATTGAGCAGTTCCTGAGGAACTGACCCCATGGAAAGGACCAACACTGGAGCAGCTCCTGAAGAACTGACCCTGTGGAAAGGACCAGCAGTGGGGCAGACTCTTCCTTAAGGACTGACCTCATGGAAGGGACCCAGATCTCATGCAGAACTCTAGCCCAAGGGAAGGACTTATCTTGGAGAAATTCATGGAGGGTTGTCTCCTGTGGAGAGAAGCCCAGGCTGGAGCAGTGGATGAGTGTGGAGACCAACCCCTGAGGAGGAAGGAGCAGCAGAAACATCAAAGCACTGACCACAGCCCCCATTCCCTGTCCCCCTGCACCATGAGCGGAGGAGGGAGAGAAAACTAGGAGTGAAGTCAAGCCCAAGAAATGGGAAGTGTGACGGGGGGAGAGGTATTTTTAGACTTGTTTTTTGTTTCTCATTATCCTTCTCCAGTTTGATTGGTGATAAATTGACTGATTCCCCCAAGATGAGCCTGTTTTGCCCATGACTGTTACTGTGAGGGATCTCTCTCTGTCCTTATCTTACCCCATGAACATTTTGTTGTGTTTTCTCTGCAGTGAGCCGTGACTGAGCAGGTTTGGTGGGCACCCAGCATCCCACCATGGCCAACCCACCCCACCTGGGAAGTTCCTCAGTTCTCTAATTAGATGAAAGAAGAGCCACTAAAAATCCCACAGTGGGAGCCAGTGCAGGATGGGCCAAAGCATCTCCATGGCACAGACACACCCCTTTGTCTCCCAGCAGACTCTGGAGCTGTCTCTGCATCCCCAGTGCCAGGTTCTTGCAGGCCTGCCATGCCTCAGCCCTAAGGCTTTGAATGGGATTTCCATTTTTAATTCTTTCCCTACATATGTCAGGCATGTGCTCGCGGTGTACAGGAACAAATCCTGGCCCACAGAAGGAAAACAGGAATAATTTACAAACAGAATCAGAGGACAGAAAAGCCAGGCTCTCACACTTCACACTTTTGGCCAGGGATGTGGATTGTTGTGTGGCCTTTTCCTCACTGCATCTTCCTTCCATGTGGGATCTACAACAGCAAATAGAATAAACCTGCCAGGTAGGACAGACAGGCACAAAACACCTGTGGTAACCAGATATTGCTGTGGCCAAAAAGATCAGGGATGGCTGGAAATATGTTGCCAGTTATTTGGGTGATGGTGAACCTCCCCACTGCCAATTTGTAATATCATCTGTTTCATAACAAAACCTCCTCTGAGGCCTCTGCACAACTGTGTGCGAGGTAACTGTTGCATGCTATTCCCTAAATAATTATGTTCTCTAAATATTCACTAAATACTGCCTTTCTTTACTTTAAATCAGGGCTCTTTCCCCTCCTGGCTATGCCAACATGCATCCCGAGGTATCACCACCCCAGCCAGTTTATTTTTAACCTCCCAAGTTTAATAATTTTCTGAAGTGAGCTGCAGGGTGGTTTGTGAGTACTGAAGGCAGGAGCATGTGATTTGTGTGCTGAGCCTCAGTGTCTTGGCTTTCCAGAGGAAAGCACAGCTTGCTGATGAAGTTTGTGGTTTTCCTGTTTGTTGTCTGAAAAAAGGGGAAAAAAAAAAAGCATGTGGAGGTGGGGTGCCAGTGGGCAGAGTGGTGTCAAAAAGGGAAAAAAATTAAAGACCTAAAGATTTCTTTCCAAAGAATTAAGATGCTCGAGTCCCGTTTGCTTGAGGGGTTGAAGAGGCTGCAGTGTCCTAAATGGAAGAGAATCAGAGATGCTGCTCTTTGAAGCACAGCCTCATGGTTTAAACAGTATTTGACCCAAAGTGCAATGGTCATGGGTGCTGCAAATGTGGCTGCAGCTGCTGGAAACTGAAGGGTTTTGGTCTGCCCCAAAGTCAAGCCAAAGAGCCTTTGCATGTAAAAGAATGTTTAAAGCTCTCCAGCAGCTTCTGCCCAGCCAAACAGGCAGTTTCTGTAAAAGGATCAAGAGCTTCCTGCCAGCCTCCCTCCCTCTGTTTTCTTTTATTATACACTTTTGCCACATTAAGTGATTTTAAGACCAAAGGGCTTGCTTTCCTGGTAAAAGAGGGTTGTGAAACAGGAGGGATGTCTAATCTGTGACTTTCCGGGGTGTAGGATGTGTAAGGCTTGGTTAAGGATTTGGTAACGGGGTGGATATTCCCTCCTGTGAACAGATTTACCCAAACCAGTCATTATTTACTGAACTCTTTTAAAAAATGTAATAATTAACATGTTTCTGATTTTATTCCTGGTGTAAATTAAACACAACAGTTCAAAAACGCTACTGTGAGCACATTTAAAGAATCAGCAAACAGCAGAGGCATCAATATTTCATGGACAACTTGAAATTTTGCTCCTATACTCAGACAGCTTCCAAACCAGCTTCCTGCCACTGCTTTTGCCAGGGAGACTCACTGGTCCACAGAAAGGAAGAGTGAAATGGCCACAAGTTTATCAGAAAATAAAGACAAATTCCTGCTTTTGCCAGGGAGACTCACTGGTCCACAAAAGGGAAGAGCAAAATGGCCACAAGTTTATCAGAAAATAAAGACCCCTCAGCTGATAGAGGAAATGAATTCCTTTAATGTTAATGTTGATGTTATATCCCAAGCCTACAACCAGGTGGATTCCTGCACTCAGCTCTGTCTGTGCATTCAGTTTTATGTTTGTACAAAGGATGCATTCCATAAAAGTTTTGTTTGCAATTGCCCAGTATTGATTTCCATGGCAATGATTTCAAAGCCCTGTGTTAAACAAAAATACTTCTTCCATGGGGTTATGACTGAGAAGCCAACACTGTCATATTACCACTATAACCATGGACCAAATTTTTCTTTGTATAAAGCCATTTATTTTTTTGAATTTATGGCTGAATAATATTGTTATTAACTAATATATATCAATAGTTAAAGAGATTTTATAGCCTTCTGACATTCAGTATGTTATTCAGGTTTAAAAGGCTCTGGGAAATGGATGAACTATCTGAGCTGAACAACTTTCCAGTTGTAAAAGTGCTTCTCGAGGTACAGAGGACTCAGATCTAGTACTTAGTCTTGCTTGTTTAAGCACATGCTCAAATGTGGACGGGTTTTCATCTTTTAATCCTCACAGAACAATGCAGCCTCCTCAAAGCCAATGCTAAATGAAAAAATGACAGACATATCTTATTAGGGACGATAATTTAAGTAATACTTATTTTTAATGCTTCACTTAAGCAATACTATTTTATGCCTTCAAATACACACAGAACCCTTCCCTTCCCGTTGCTGATTTATCTCCCAGCTTGCACAGCACAGATTCTTATAAAAATAAGATTTTGAGATGATTTAAGTCCCCAACATGCTGTAAGAGCTCTATTATATATCCCCCAAACATGGTGTGATGGATCCTATTTTCATGCTATGCTTCCTCCTTCACAAGCACAATTGCCATTTGCCAGATAGCAACTCAGATAAAAGCTCTAAAACAAAACTAAACTTGCACACAGAACTCTTTGAAAAGGATAATTAATCTTATTAAATACTCAGGAACCTGGAGAATAATCTGTGAGTGATACAAATAATAGAAAATTTCCTAAATAACTTTTGCTCCTGGTAAGCTTCCAAGCAAGTAATTCACAAAATATGACTTTCTTCATTGGAGAGGTTATAAAAATTCGTTTGTTGGAGGTAGGGAAGGAAATGTAATTAAAGGCTAAATTCAGGCTCACATTTCATTTTAACTAAAAGAATATGTGTGATTTGGATATAAGTCACCTAGGCACTTCCTTTTTTTTTTTATTTTTTTTTAAAGCAGTGCACATTGTCAGCAAATGAGATTATCCAATAGCAGAAGTACATCTGGCTGAGCTGACTGTGCCAGGTAACCTTAAATAGAAACTCTGCTGCACTTAACTCTGTTGCAACACTGGGCTTTGCTGGTAATACTTATCAAAAGTTCCCCTTTGTAGCATTTCTATAAAAAATAAAAAGGGAAGAGGTGAAATGAAAACATAAAACTTGTTGGGGTTTTCTGTATTTATAAAAAAGTAAAAAAAAAATCCCTCTGCAGTTGGAAATGCTTACAAAGGCATATATAAAATCCAGCAACTCCAGTTATTTTTAACTGCATATGGTCTGCATAAAATGAATCTATAGATCAGGGAAGCAATAATGAAGGCAAGTTAAAGCCCTTAACAATTTAAGTATTTTTGCTGGGTTTTGAATTTACAACGTCTTCAGGTAATGCTTCAACATCCTAAGGACAAAGAAAACAAATTTCCCCATCATTGGTCTTAAAAGAAAATATTAATTTGTCCCCTTGGCAATTATTTTAATTATAAGAGTGAGATCCTCATCTCAGATACATTGCACACATGACCTTCCATCAGTTGTGACTTTTATCCTCACAGAAGTTGGTTTTCTGTGAGACATATTGTGGGGATTTGCACTATCTGCTATGTTTTAGATCAAAATCAAGTTCTGGATCCTCAGTTCCTCACAAGTCACTTCTAAACTGAGACAAAGCTTTCGTTTCTGGGGCTGAGCACTCAACTTAAAAAAACCCATCTCTCCCCAAAGGCAAATGCTATATGAAAATAAATTAAAACCCAAATGTTGCTGGTCAGCTATCCTGAATATATAAATAGGCAGTTTCATGTGGAGAGAAGTGACCTGAAACTTTGGGTTTAATCTTTGACAAGTCTTGGAAATGCCCTTCTTTTTGTCCTTTCTCAAGTAAATTTCAGCTTCATTCTGTCTTCATTATACCAGCAAAGTTATGCATGAAACAAGCTACTGTACAATATGAATAAAAATGGCAGAATCTCACCCAAAGTGAATTACCACAGGGGAAATAGGACTTGGAAAAGACTGCACCAAGAAAGCATGTTTGAACAGATGTGCCATTACATGCCCATAATTCATTTGCAAACTAAACCATTTCTCCACACTTTTAAAGTCAATTGTGCATTTTGAACTGTTATATCAACTATATATTTGAATTTTCAACTTGAAACAAATGCACAAGTGTCACAGAGAGCCACCTATGCAGGAATCTCCTTTTGCAAGATTCCCTTTGGGATATAGAATTCATACTCTTTGAACACAGAATTCTTTTTTTTTTATTTAATTTTGTGAGGTTAAATCCTCCAAAGAGTTCCCTGTATTGATGCATCCTGGATTTTTTTAACCTTAGATATTTTAACCTAAAGCTTGCTGGGAATTGTGTAAACTCAACTATGGCTCTTTACTCATTTTCCCAGTTATTTACCACCCCCCCCCGAATATTCCCTATTCTCTGATCCCTAAGTGAAAAACTAAAAATATGTTTGTGCAGAAATATTAGTGATAACGACCTTGGCTTGTGCTTTGGCCTATCACATCCCATGGGTGGGGGAGAGCTCCAGTGAAGGTGAGCTGAAGGGCAGATGTGCTTTCTGAAAGAGCTCAGGAAATTTTCCTAGAGCCACACAGAAACAGCCAAGGCACCCTCAGTGCTGCAACCCACCCTCAAAGCTCAGAAAACTGATCAGATTCTGGTCAGCTAAAAGCTTAAAAATAAATGTGTGGTGCAGCTTCTTTCTGGTGCTAAAACAGGTGCCTTTGTGGGGTGTGGTGGTGGGAAGGTAAGTGCACAAATCCCTGAGGACCCAGGTGTGACTGTATTCTGAGAATTGTGCACAGAACGTTCCAGCTGTGGATGCTCACAGAAATCATGGAATCACAGAGTTGTTTAGGTTGGAAAAACTCTCTAAAATCAACTCCAACCATTCCCCAGCTCTGAAAATGCCACCACTGCCCCATGGCCCCAAGTGCCACATCCATGTGGCTTTAAAATCCCCCTAGGGATGAGGAATCCAGCACTGCCCTGGGCAGCTGTGATCCCACAGCCTGGAATTTCATGCAGCACGGACTCACAGCTGAATTTGGTTTTGATCTGGAAACAGGGATAAACGCCCATAAAATATTCCTGCCTTAATAGAGAGAGTTCAGACTTTTCCATGGGTGACAGTGACTGACAACAACCCTGTAACTCATGAGTCAGAGAAGGAAAAAAAACATTGACCACAGAAACTGGCATACAGCTATTTTTATATGAAGGAAAGGCACTGAACCCCTACTGGCTGTGCAGAGGAGGAGTAGGAAGGATCTCAGCCCCCAGCGTCTGGTCCTAAGGACTCCCACCCAGTTAACTGGGGGCATTTCAGGTTTGTGTACCTCAGAGGGGGCTCTGAGTCACCCTGGTGCTGCATCTGTGTGTGTTCCCCTCCTGCACGCAGGGGATCATGAAATCAGAGCCATCAGGTAGGATAACGAGGGGGAGGAAGGAGCTGAGTCACAGCAGAGCTGATAAAACCCACCAGCTGCTGCATCTGGGGGAAACACAGCCAGATAAGGGGAAGGAATCTGAACTCGTTGCCTTCCCACCTCCCATAACCCCCCAGAGACCCTCTGGTCTAACACAGCAGCCAGAAAAAGGACAAGAACTGAAACCCTGATGGTCCCTGGGCTCTCCTGGGGTGACTTCAGCTCATCAACCTCTCTGTTCCACAGGAGCTTCCAAGAGCAGCAATCTGCACAAGGAGCTGTGGTGACAACCTTGGGAACCCAGAAAACATTCTCAGATATCCCCCATATCCCAGATACACCCCAGGTATCCCTAAAATGTAACATCACACCTGACCACCCTTCAAGCAATCCGGTCCCATGGGCAGAGCTTCAGGCAATCAAACCCAGCTTCTGGGGTTTTCTACTTCCAGAGGTGAGCAGGGGATACACCCAACCTGTGTGACCTCACCAATCAATTTGGGAATTGTCAGTCTCCGGGCAGATTGTTCTTCCCCCCTGAGTTATCTGCTGACCTTCCTTGCCCTCTTTCCACTACCCCTTGCCTATGAAAACCACAAAATAGAGAAGATCTTTGGTTTTTACACCTTATTTACATTCAAAGATTGCATATTTTTTTTTTTCACAGTGAACAGGACATACCATGCTCAAAGATTATTTAAAAATAAATCTTTCTTTAAAAATCAAAAAATGATTCCCACAGAAATCCAGATGACTGCACAGATTCGTGACCCGGCTTTGTTAAACAACCAACTAACCAAAGACTTGAACCAGAATTGGAAAAATATATTTTTCCTCTCTGAGTTCTGAAAAACCCTGGTTTGGGTGTTTTGCCATGGGTTTTGACTTTCAGATGCTTCTGTGGACACATGTGCAAGTGAAGTGCTGAGTCACAAGGAAGTTTTTCCAGTCGAGTTCTGTGCCTGTGTGAAGCTCACAGCTCTAAAATCATCACGGAAAACATCTGCATGTTTGGGTGCTTCTCTGAGCTCAGCTTGGCACTGAGGTTTTTGGAGGGGCTTCCAGGATAAAGTTCAGTAACATTTACGTGATCTGACCCACCTGCCCCAAGGTGCAGCTCCTGATGCCAGGATCAGGATGGGGAGGTCCCTGAGTGCTGGCTGATCCCATTTCACAACACTGAACAAGGAGACAGCTGAGTGTAAGCAAACCAATCCTCCAACTCCAAACAGCCTTGCTTCTCCTGTTTCTTTTTCCCAAAAATCTTATCATATGAGTGCAGCGTAGTTTCTTGGTTCAATAAGAATAATAATGGCTCAGGATGCAGGAAAATTACTCACATGGAGCCAGTCCAGCTCTCCTAGCTGGCTCTAGTCAGGTCACCATGAATCAGATGACCCTTGTCTTACTTTAAGACTGTGAATAAAAACCTCTCCCTTCTACACCTCAGCCAATTTCTTTTACATTATGCAGAGTACCTCCCTCCCCTCTCACATTTCTGAGCTCTTCAAGTCTGCATCACCTTCCCTGAAAAAATTCCCCACGCATTCATCCCTCCTGAGTTAACCTCTGAGTAAATCCTCTCCTGTGCTCTGTAATTTCCCCTTCCTTGTACCTTTTCCTCCTCTCTTTGTCCTGTCTGAATTTTGGTTTTATGGCTCTCCTAGCTCAGGGCCAATGCTGCCATATGCTTTGCTTTCTCATGTGTTGTTGCACATGACCTACATCCCACCCAAGCCAAAATTGCTTTAAAACCCTCAATGGATTTGTACCTTGGACCCTTGAGAGATTTCAGCTGTATCTGAAACCAAAGCAGAAAACAGATCCTTTCTTAATTTTTTTATATCACGTTTATAATGTAAACCACAGCAACACTTTCCAAAGCAGGAATGCTAAACTGCTCTTGCTTCCCTGACTAGACAGTTCATAAAGGTTTGGGTTCAAAACTGCAATTTTTCTTCACTTTTCCCTGTAATAAAAAGAACAGATCAAATAGTAAATCCCATGTTAGTGACCTTTTTATTCCCTTGATAGTGCCTTTGTGGAGGCCCTGGCCTATATTATGATGAAAGCAGTAACTGAAAAACAAGACATGAAAGGAAAAACAATATTTTGTATTGTTATGTGAAAGAGAAGCCATTACAGGTCTGGCTGCAGAGCAAGAGCCAGCCCAGCTTAGCTTGAAAAAGATGTTCTCGTAACAGGGGAATAGTTTTTGTTTCACATTTCTGCCTTTTTTTTTTCTCAGAGACTGAGTAAAACAAGGAGCCTGCAGAAGAACAATTAACCTGCGTTCCACTTGAGCAAACTAAGATTATGAAACAAAGTGGCAAAAAAGCATTGGTGAACTCCAGAAAGGATTACAAAAGCTTAGGGACGATCAGCCTGAACATTCAACCGTCCCCCAACAGCTGCAAACTCAGAAAGTCCCTAAAACACAACTTAGCCAAAGTCAGGAAGGCATACCAGGCCTATTCTTACACAGCTTCCCAAATTGACCACTGCTGGAGACAGCCTACTGGGCTAGAGGGAATTTTGGTTTGGCCCAGAGCAGCCTTTCCTATGTTAACATAGGAAAGGATCACTGGCTAATCTTTAATAAAAGCAGCCTGGCAACACCAGGGTTAAACCCACACAGAGCCCCCCACCCCACTGCTGTAACCTCTGGCCTGCACCCTCTGCCACAGTTCTGCAAATCTGCCTCAAAAAGTGATTGCTGCAACACAGCCCTGTGGAAAAGGACGTTAAAGGAGGGCCACACCTTGCAGTAATGAAGGTTGGGAAAGGCCTCCGAGACTGTGAGGCCTGATTGCACCTGAGGGAGCCAGCAGGAAAGATGGAGAGGGACATTTCGGAAGGGCCTGGAGTGACAGGACAAGGGGGAATGGCTTCATGCTACCAGAGAGCAGGGTTGTGTTAAGACAGGGAAAAATCCTGCACTGTGAGGGTGGGCAGGCCCAGAGAAGCTGTGGCTGCCCCAGGATCCCTCAAAGTGTCCAAGGCCAGGTTGGACAGGGCTTGGAGCAACCCAGGATAGTCAAACCTGTCCCTGCAGTGACAGGGGGGTGGAATGAGATGGACTTTAAGGTTCTTTCCAACCCAAACCATTCTATGTTTTTATGACCATGGAGTCAAACCCAGTCTCCCCTCCTTGCTTTGTAGCTTTCAGGGTTCAAATGGGGCCGAGCTTGGCAAAACTTGGTCAGAGCATGGTCATTCCCAATTGAAATGGCTCCCAGCTCGCTGCTCTCACTGCCAAGGCTGTTTTCTGAATCCAACACCCTCCATGCTCCCCTCTCTCTGCTCCAGAGGCATCTTTGTTTGGAGCCAGCCCACGATGCCGGTGCACACACAAAAGCACTCGAGCAAAGAGCGAGTACACAGCTGCCTTCCTGTAATTACCATCCATCCCTCTACCTGTGGGTAGGGATGGGAATAAACCAGCTCCCCCCACCCTTTTTCTCTGCAGAACCTCCAATTTTCTGCTGCTCCAAATTGCGGGTAGCAGCCGATCGCGTTGCAGCTACAGTAGTGTGAAACTGCGGTTGCATCACCACCAGCTTGCAGACACTGTTACAAAACTGAGGCAAGACGAGGCTCTGGGAGGTTCATAAATGTTTCAACATAACCTGAAGAGAGTTACGAGGAAGCTGGGTCTAAATCTGGAGATTTCTGGATTTGACTACGTACAGCTTGAAAGTCAGTCTTGTCAAGCCTGAGCGTAGAAAAACCTTGTCAGCCTTTAGTTGATATGCACTGGAGGTTTTGTATTGAAGATACTCGCTGTATTTTTAGGTTCATTCAGTTAGAATCAAAAGACAGCTTAGGGGAGACAAGACTGCATATACAGAGTACAAAAACAGTGTAAAAAAAGGAAAAAAAAAAGAAAAAGAAAAAGGAATAAAATACACTCGCGCGAAGCCCCTGTGAGCACAAACTGCAAGCTATGGTTTGCTGAGTTTAAATCCAACTGTAGCTACTAGTTGTCTGCTGTTCTGATAAATATTCATGTATCATATGTTCATATCTGACTGCAGGAAAAGAAAAAGGATTCAGAGAGCTTTGTCTGCCCTGTGAGCTTTTTATCTGTGCTTTAGTAACCTTCTTATACGTTAGTAAATAAGAACGTTTCTCTGCTCAGACTTTAACACTTTTATTATCCTTGCAGATTCAGCAAACCTTTGTTCTAAAATGCTTTGTGCCCATTAGGGCTTTTGATTATAGATTACACCACCATTTGATTTTTTTTTTTTTCCTCTCTCTCATGGGCAACATATTCCTCTTTCATTGAGCAATATTCAGAAACTTGGAAATCTAACCTGTGTTTTAGTCTCAGGACAGGCACATTCTTATGGTAAAAACCTCCCCAATTGAACTTGGGATGCATTCAACTCTTGTATGGTTGATACTTGGCCAGGTTAATTATGCAATCACCCCAAGTAGAAGAGGACAGCAGGATACACGAGCATTTTTCAAAGACTTGTTTTCAGCACAGAGACAGTTTTCTGGAATCAAATAAAGAAAATGGAGACTGTCTGTGATTTACAGCGAACTGGCACGCTGGAAATGCAAGGATTTAAAAGATCAACAGGGCCAAATTTGCAGTCATTGAGGGAATGATTACAGCATGTGGCTGCACATCCAAGTTTAATCAAGCTACCTTGGGTACCAGCAGCAGAGGGGCTGTGGCAGCAGTGCCCTCAGCCTCTGGGGACTTCTCAGGAGCTGGCCCGACCCCAAATCTGTGCTGATGGGGCTCCACAGACCTTGGCACACCTGGAAGATGAACTTGGTGGGGTTTGCACATCCTGAGTATGGAGAGATCAGGCTTCCTGCAGCATCCAGTGGGGACACATGGGGAAAACGGGGGTCCTGCCTCGGCACCCCGTGTGTGCCACTGCAGATAGGGGAGCAGCCCTCAGCATTTGAAAATCACCAACCAGGATCCAGAAAGTCAGGCTGGCTTTAAAACCCAAAAACTGTCTTGGATTTCATTGTTCAGCTCTAACGGGGTTCGTGATTTTCAGCTTTTTCTTAGGAAACACATGGGCTGGGAAAATACTTTATAAAGGGCTGCACGTTCAGATTAACAACCTTACTGCAGCTATTGAAGCTCTAGGGACAATAGCAAATATCACAAGATTTGTGCTAAAATTGCAGAAGTTGCCAATGCTTAAAAAAATAATTCCTAATTTGGCTTAAAATGTGAACTATTTATTAGCTAAATCCTGCCCTGTCAAGCTTGCTGGTGATCCTGGATGCCTCTAAACAAACTAAAAACACCTCCAGAAAGACCTGATTTCTCAGAGGGCGTGTGCTCAGTTATAACAATTTAGGCCAAAACAATTATGAAAAGAATGCAATGATCCTGACTTAACATTAGCCAAAAGACTTGGATTTTTTATTTTTAATGAACTCCATAATGTTTTCAGAGATCATCACATGGAGAAAAAAAAAAAGACTGAAACAACCAAGAAACCCATGGTAGGAATGAGCAGTAAAATAGAGAAAAATCAATTTGTATTTTAACATTTCCCATGGCCCTTGTACATGCAAAGCTCCATTCCTGCACCCTCCCTGCTGGTCAGAAGATAAAGCCATCCTTGTCATCTTCTGCTAATACTAAGAAAGGCAGCAAGAAATGAAAAATCAAGTCCCTGTCATATTCCATCGAGCACGCTGGCTAGATACGGATGTCTCGCCCCCATTTACAATCTGAACCAAAAGATTTGGAGCCAAGAAAGCAGCTGGCACAATAAAAACAGTAAAAGCTCTAGCTGGCACCTCATGCTGACAATGACTAGCCAAATCTCCATGGGGAAAAATGCCAATATAGATTTCTGTGACAAAAACAACAAAATAGATTTTTGTCAATGTACATAGATTTGACAGGAAGTCAGACAAATCTATCAATAATGAGTGACATATATCTGCAATATTCCCAAACAAAATGGTACATTTGAAGACAAACTGAGAAAATAACTAATTGTGTTACGCGTGACACAGATTCATCTGGACTTTTTGATCACAACATTGTAATTCATTAATGCAGGTTAATTCCCAGTTTTCCTGGGAAGAACTGACCAGATATACAGACATATTTCTAAGTGCTTTCTCAAACATCCTTCAAAACACTAATGTGTCAGAGAGGGACAAATTAGTTCTGAGGATCCTGCGGTTCAAAATCAAGCCTTTACGAGATGGAAACCTGAATTTCCTACTCTGGAGCAAACTTTTAAACCATTATCTTTACTTCCAAACTTGGAAATAATATACAATATTACAAGTGGATGATGGAGAGTTGTTATATAGGATTTTTCCTGAGTGATTACACCTTGCAGTAGGCAAACAAATGTATTGCCACTGTTCTTCTGTCACCAAAAAAAGCTTGCAAGGAATTACTATTTCACTGTCAGGTGCTTTCTACGTTACATCCACATGGAGATCATGAGCACTAAGTCTCCAAGCTCTTGGGAAGATCTTAGTTAAAATTTCAGCTAAGGAAGGGGGGAAATGACTATTTAAGAAACCCCACAGTTGAAAAAACATTTGAATGAATTTAACAACATTTGTGTATTCCAAGCCAAGCCTCTTATCACACACAGCACCTTGGTGAGTACATGGGGATGAATTATTTATCCAAGATCTCCAGGTGCACACAAGTTTTACCCAACCTTTGGGACAGGCTCTGTCAGAGCTGGGAAGATGCAATTGGGTTCAGAAGCCACAGGGAATTGCCTAAAGTGTGTGTCTAGCAAGACAGCTCTGCAAACAGATGGCAAGACCCAGATAGAAAATGCTTTTTAAGTGAAAAGTCAGAAACTCATGAAAAAAAATGTCCTGCTCATAACAAATTCTATAGAGCCTTCAAAAACATCTGAAGTAGTTGTTATACATAAATGGAGGAGATGAGCCAAAGGCAGCTTGACTCAGGGGGAAGTGTCTCCAACACAGTGCTCTGATTCACCAGGAGGTGTGCACTGCCCTGGATCCCAGCAGAAATTGTAACAATGGGAAAGCTGTGAGAGCCACTCTGTCTCCATCCAAACCCTGGAGATGTGGGAAGTCCCTTTCCACGGAGAGGGAGATGGAGCACAGCCCCTGCCATCCCTGTATCCCAGAAACTCCCAGGTCAACAACTCAGCCACGGACAGAGAACCTCAGAGGGCCTCTCTGATATCTGCAGCTCTTCTGCTATAATTTACTAATACAGAACACTCCTTTTATACTCATGTGTGAGGAATTGTGAAGGAATTTTGAATAAGTTAGAGAGGGGGCATCTGAGGTTTTTAGATGATGTGATTCATTTTTCTTATCTTTACACAGGCAGGAAGGGTGAGTTGGGCTCACATCTTCACCACATGGCTCAGAAGTTCTGCAAGACCTCTAAATACAAGACCTTTTAGGGATCTATTGACCAATAAAGCACTGCCAACAAGGATGTTTATGTTTTTGACCCAATCCTTAAATATTTCATCTTATTGGAGCCATGTTACAGTGTAAGTTTTCTTAGCCAATCATGTTATGACACACAAACCTATCGTGCTGCATTCTAAACTTCTTCTTTACCTCTGTAACTACTTTTATTTTTTCTTTATCTTAAACTCTAAAACTCTAAACTTTCCTCTTCTTAACCTAACGTGTCTCTGCTTTAAACTATAAATCCACATTCTCACTTCTAGCACCTAAGTTTGGGAGCCCTTTCCAAGGTCTCTGATTAAATCCTGTGTTTTATTCTAAGCTTTGGCTTACAGGCTCAAAGTCCTGAGAATTCCCTACATTTCAGATTCCAACACTCATGATACTCACAATCTGAACCTATTTGGTAAATTTAAGGAGATACCCTAAATAATAGAACCAGGATGTGATAGCACCATGCAGCAAATATTTTGGGGGAAATTAACACCCAATGACTGAGCCATTTCCAGCCAATTCTGTGTTTTGATTTGAACAAGCAAAGGGTTTTTGAAGAGATTTCCCTGGGCCCCAAGGGTCAGGCTGGTGGATGGGGGCAGTGGTGGGTGCTGTGAGCAATGACCCCCAGACCAGCCCTGGATGGAGCCACAATTTTGCTTTGAGAGTGAACAGAGGCACAGCCAGACCCAGCCCATGATGACATCTTCAAAATCTACACAGAATCTTGGCAAAAAAACAATGTGGTCAAGACCATTCCTTTCTCTAGGAATGTTACTCCCTTCATTTTTTTGATTATTTTTAGTAGCCTTATAAAAAAAAATTAAAAAAGAACCTGTAGTTTTGAATCCATTCAGTTTTGTAAGGTAATTTCCTCTTAAAAATGAAAAACGGAAAAGAAGTAGGTAATGCTTTAATTTGTTATTAGGAGTAATTACTGTCTGGCCTCGAGGGGTTACTTGTACATTGGTTTTAACAAGAAACCCATTTAACATATATTTATCTTTGTAAATTGTCCTGAATGATCAGCAAATACCTAATCATCTGCAAAAAGCTGTTTAAAACATCCTTACCCTGATAACAGGAAATTATAACCTATGAGACCAAAGAAGCTGAAGTGGTGGTTTAAACCATGATAGACATTTGCAAGGAGGCAAGAAAATGGGTGTTTTCATATGTTTGCTTTGAATCTTTTCCTTTGCTGATGAACACATCAGGACAGACCCACTGTTTCCCTCCCATGCTTGGGAAAGGCAAGATCCAGCAACTGGTGAGTCCTGAATCCTTGAGGAGAGCAAGGTCCATGTGCCAAACCAGTCAAGCAAAGCACAAACTCCTGATGGGGATGTTGAGAGAAATCCTTAGACCTTATTTGAGGCTCAGGAAAGCTCAGGATGAGCAAAAACGTAAAGAAAATTCCAATACCTGAAGACTGAAGGGACTTGAGTGAAGGTCCATTGAGTGAAGGGACCTACTCAAGACTTTTTTGTACTCCAAGCAATTGCAAATTGTATTTCTTCTTTATTGAAGGCCCTGTGACATGGTTGGAAATAAAAACAGACTAAAGCTGGACCTCACAGCTTTGCTTTGACACATGAGAACAGACATGCATGTCACATCATTCCTCTGCTCATGTGAGCAGACAGGGGATGGGAAAACACAATAATTTTCCTCTCCAGGGACTGCATAGCTCAGGGGATTGGTAATAGGACACAAGCCTCTCAGCCCTAAATCAATTACTCAGAATTGACTCAGGTTGTTAGTAACTGAGTCTGTTTGTTTGGCTGCACAAAATACACAAAATTAAACACATAAAATATTTTCACTCTCACAGCGAATGTTGGGTTTGGCTCAGAGTGGAACACAGAAGTGGACAGACACCTTCCCACCTTTTCCTACTTTCAGTGTCTAAAGAAACCAAAATCAAGAACCAAACATGGAAATGATCCTTAGAGTTTTCATAGGGCTAAGAATTCTCTCACACTCCGGACAAAACACTCTCACAAGTTTCTTTACAACATCTCTAAAGTCAAACAAGCTCACCCACATTCTACAAAAACCCTCACATTAGCAGATTTAGGGGTAATGTCAAGAAAATTTTAAATCTGCTTCCAGGGCCCCTTGTTAATTAGGAAGCAATATTTTTTTTCTGCAACAAAAGTAAATATCATTTTACACAAGCATACTTACCCTCTCAAGAGATTCCATAACTCCATAATAATTCATATAAGCTTTATAATGAGCCAATAAATACCCATGTGCAGGTAGTATTCAAACTTTATCCAACAATAATCACCAGCTCCATGATGCTGAGCTGACCATGGATACAGAACAGGAGGATGAAAGGGATGAATACTTGAAGGGAAAATTTCCCATGAGAGTTACCAACAAATACCAGGCATTTCTTTACACATTATTTTTTTTCTCCTTACAGACCCAGAGAATGACCAGGAAGCATAAAGGCATATGAAAATGTGTAAAACAAACACAGAAAGTTTTCAAAACTTTCAGAAACCTCAGAAAAGTTTATGTTTGGTTTGAGGAATGCAGAAAAAAAAAAGAAAATAAAGGAAAAAAAAGAAAGAACGGTTCTGTTTTTTGTGTTATCTCAAGTGTTTCAACCGCCCTGATTAATCGACAGGAGTTTGTTCTGTGTGGACACTTGGTAGACAAGGGTTTTTGTCCCAAGAGTGGATCACAAACAAAAAATAACAGACAAAATAACAAACAGAAAAAAATAGCAAACAGAAAATAACAAACAGAAAAAAAATTCATGTTTGTTCACAAACAAAAAATAACAGACAAAAAAACCCAAAACATTAAGAAAAAATATAAACAAGACCCATCTAATAACCAAAAAACCTCTCCAAATGACAATATTTTATGCACATAAGTCATATAGAACTGAAAATTGAGACCCTGTGGATTTATTCCATGCTGAAGACCCCAGATAGGAACCTGTTAAATATCTGTATTGCTCACAAAACGGCATGAGGAACCATAAACTATATATATATATATATATATATATATAGTTGAACAGATAAAAAGTATTTTCTGTAGAAAGTCCAGACAGTTTCTAATTTTTTAAAGAGCTATAGATGCACAGGCACATGCAGACAACGACAGCAGACGTTTTAGATAAAGTTGATTTAATACTTGTAAAATCTGTGTCTTGCTTCCCTGTTTTCCAGGGCAGATCTGCACAACCAGGGCAATGCCAGGTCTGAATTAGCTCAGCAGCAAAACAGAGAAAATTTAGGGGAAAGTTTGGTGTCTAGGACCCAAAATCGGGTGATGAAACCTGAGTGTGGAGTGGCACCACAGGTCAAGGGATCCAGGTGAGACCTCCAGGCAGGGATGCAGGTGAAAGAAGGGGTGAAAGATATTGGGCAGCAGGGACAGTCAGGGAATTTATGAACAGGAATTACAAGAACTGGCCATAGTTTTAACAGCCTTTTCCACCCAACTCAAGCTTTTCCAGAGCCTTTCAAAGTGCTGCTTTAAAGGCTCAGCAATGGTGCAGGGACCCCCAAAAACCCTTTAGACATTAACAGAGCTGGTGAGCTTGCAGCACACACAGGTTAACTCTTGTATACCTCAAGAAATCAAAGAGGAGCTTGCAAAAATATGGGGGGGTGTTAGAAATAGCAAGAATCTTCATTTTGGAGAGCTGCTAAAATGGCCAATCTTGTAATTTCCATTGTCAGGATTATCTGTGGGGCAGGGGATGAGCAGGTTCTGAGAAGTCCAGAAAGTTTGGCCAACGCTCTCAGGCACAGAGTTGGGTTCTTGGGGTGTCTGTGCAGGGCCAGGAGCTGGACTTGGAAAATCCTTGTGGGTCCCTTTTGACTCAGGACATTCCCTGACTCTGACTCCCTGCTGAGGACCAACCTCACCAACTGAGAGCCACAATTCCAGGTCCTTCCTAGGTCTGCACCCAGCCCCTAAACCAGCTCCTGCCCAGCTACAGTCACATGTGGCAATTATTTCACAGCAGTTCTGGTGAGGCTTGCTTTCACACCACAGGAATTACATTCCAAGCTTTTATTTATTTCTTTATTTGCCAGACCCTTAACGTTCTCCCTCTGCAGCTTTTTGGCACGTGGATTTACGGCACTGTCCAAAAGTCTAATGCTTTTCTTTGAATATACTTGTGGACGTTTCTGATCTTGCTTTAATTGGGCATGCTTTAGGCTCACATAAAATATTAACATCTCAGCCAATGAAAGTCAGTGCCCAAAGCTCAGATGGTTCTGAAATTAATATAACCTTGTTTCTTGCTCACAGAAGCCACAAAAGATCAATTCCAGAATATGTTTTTTCCCAATATCTTATAGCTCATTTTATCTGGGCAAAAACATGCCTGCTTCATGACCTTCTGGACATGCTGTGATGCACATCTATTGCTTGTGGAGTTGAAATGAGGACAGAGAGAAGCTTTTGATGCAAAGATTATTTGGGGAGAGTTTGATTATTCCTTCAGCTGACTTATTCTTAGGCACTCACACCTAACAATTTTTCCATCTCAGAAATCAACAAGTCTATTATTATTTTAAAAGTTAAACAATGTTGATATAACTCTTTGTTTATTAGCTTGGTTTCCCTCAGAGCAAGAGCATTTAAACTCCAGCACTGTCTGTGAGTGCAGGAGTGTTGCAGACATCTTTTCATGAAAAATCCTTTCTTAGGGTTTTTCCTCCTGAGAAGCTGAGAGGCTTCAGAAACAAAATGTAAACAATGATTATCTGCTGCTGTGGAATGCAACAGGTGGATCTGTGATTGGTCTCGTGTGGATGTTTGGAATTAATGAAAGGATTTTCATGAAAAGATGTCTGCGACACTGACTCCTCCTGGGATTCCCACTGCCCCCCCTCCAAATTTAGAAGCAGATTTAGGAACTCCCATTTAGAAACCTACAGCTTCCTAAACACTGGCAAGTCCAGGATTAAAATCCAGCAGGATGTCCATGTGATGGCAGAGCTGCAGCAGGAGCTTTGCCAGACCCCTGGGCAATGAGCATTGGCTCCAACTGGGATGGCTCCAACACAAGAACCAGGAGTAGCCCACTGCAGTGAGGGATGTCAGGGCTGCACAAAGTTGTGCAATTAGTTTCTGCCTTAATTATACTAAATTTTTGCCTGTCTGCAAAGACAAAAATATCAGTGCATTGTTTCTAGAGAGAAATGCTGAGGTGCAATAAACCAGTTTGACATTGATATTGGATGGGGTTTGGGGCCACCTGGTCTTGTGGGAGATGTCGGGATGAGTTTTGAAGGCACCTTCCAACCAAAACGATTCTAAGGCTCTGTGATTTTGGTTTTCATAATTTTTGGTTCTGATAATTTTGGTTTTCACTAAAATCAGCCATGCTTTTCTTAATTTCCAGCACTATTGGGAGCAAACAGCCACTTGTAGATAATGTTGGTTTTTTTCCCATAACGTGCTCTGATTCAGAGCAGAATCCACTTCCAGCACTCCAAGAGTCAGAGGTAATTTTGCCACATGACAAGAATCATCAGTTCCTGGAACAACCACAATTGAAGGCAGAGCTTGAAGAGGTTGGGAAATGTACTTCCCTGGATTTCAGGAGAGGCTGGGAAATGTACTTCCCTGCACTCCAAAATCTTCCAAGGATGCACAATGTACTTAAAACCATCTTCATTCCTAACAGTACCACCATGTGGGTCCTCTTTGCTAGCTGAGTAACAGAAATTAATTAACCTTTATATTTGCTTGAAATGCATTTCCTTACTTCCCCTCGGTTTTGATAGTTGTAGCTTTCGAAACAGAGACAGCAAAGTTCAGAAAACAAAGTATTCTAAGTAAAATAGCCTTTCTTTTTTTTGTTTGGGGTTTTTTTGGGGGCTTTTGGGGGCGTGGGGTAGTGGTAATTTCTTTGTAGGAAACAGGAATTTTTCTAAAAAGAAAGAAGTGGCTAAGAGGGGAAAAAAAGATAATTTTTATCTGTAATAGGAATGAGAACTTGATAATATTTTTATTGTTATTTTTAATTTCCTCCATCTGAATCCACTCTGGGAATAACATTCAAAACATGAGACCATTAATCATGAAAACTTCTGTTAACTCCTGACACCTCTCTTGTCCTTCCATACCACAAAAACCCCTCCAAATAAACAACAAATTAAGTTCTGACCCCTCGAGAGAGACCTCCCAGAGCCCTCTGGAGGGTTTGCCGTGGCTATTCATTCCACAGAGAAAGTTCTGGGATGCCTTTCTGATGGCTCCAGCCTGTAACCCTGAGACAGATAAGCTCAGAGCTGGGGAACCGAGTCCAAGTCAGGAATTTATGGGAAAGCATGTGGAGCAGATGGTGGAGGAATGAGAGAGGAAAGGAGACACAGCTGAGAGAGAGTGAGTGTTGAGACTGTGTCAGATGGGAGAAGGAGGGAAATTATGCTGATCTAGAAATGTGCAGTGGAACTCTTCACTATTGGATCGGTAAATAACCAGGAAAAAGCATAATTTTCCCTTCAGGTGTTCCAGGGCTTCCATCTCCACCAGGTGAGAAAAATTCCACTATTAATAATCCTTTTACTGATCCTGCAACCTTCCCATCAGTGCCTCCAAAACTCACATTTCAGGACAGGTTTAATCCAGCCCTCCCTGACTGGGACCTTTAACTCAGTTCTCCACCCACTGCTTACCATGGATAGTGAACTCTCACCAGGATGGTTTGAAAGTCAGTTTTCAAAGAAATTTTCATTTCTTTTTTGTACAGGAGAAAAAAAAGTAGCACATCCTGTAAATTAGCTCCAAGATGCACCCGTAATTCTAGTAATGTTTAATGATGGTTGGTGAAACACTAGCTTCCCTTACTTCTCAGTATACCTGCTGCTATTCTCCTTTGAATACTTCTGAAATTATTACTACCTGAATTTATTACCACCTGAATTTATTACCTGAAATTATAATAACATTATATTACTATTAATACTTCTGAAATAATAATAATAATAATAATAATAATAATAATAATAATAATAATAATAATAATAATAATAATAATAATAATAAT
>JAWWMS010000287.1:2903797-2924701 GCA_035048045.1 Chlorospingus semifuscus | reverse complement strand
GCTGTGGCTGCCCCTGGATCCCTGGCAGTGCCCAAGGCCAGGCTGGACAGGGCTTGGAGCAGCCTGGGACAGTGGAAAGTGTTCCTGCCCATGGCAGGGAGTGGAAGAAGATGGAATTGAAGGTTCCTTCCCACCCAGACTATTCTGGGATTCCCTATTTCCAAGTCATGTTCAATACTAACCCTAAGAAAAGTGTTAGTTTTGTTGCTCCAGACTTCTCTTTAATTTGCTTCCATGAGCTGCTATTTTCTCATTATCTCATATTTTAGTTTAAAACCAGTGTTGCTGGGAAAGGGTCATCAACTTATCTATTTACATGTTACAGTATCCATCTATAGGGACCCCTATAAATAATTAAAAATACCAATAGCCATAATGGCTTTTTAAGAGCACAAATGAAGACACGTTCAGAGTCTTCAAGATTGTGCCCTCTGTATAAGAACAGAGCACCCAGGTTAAAGGATTGGAATTTTTCAATTCTACAGGAATGCTCTTAAAGGAAAATGATAAAAAGAGCATAAGGGATTTCAAGGAGGACAGTGAGGTTGTGAGGCAAATAATTTCAGACTCAACAGATAGATGATTGGATGATAAAGTGGAAAAGAAACCAGAAAATTAAATAAAAACCACTCCGCCATTTTTCCCTACTATTTACACAAATGAGTAACAACGTTACCCTAAATTTCTTGTATATCAGGTCATCTGATCTTATCAGAAGATAAAGAGGGCAAATATTTCTATTTACATAGTGAACTTAGAAGTGTGCTGCTTAACTACCCTGCTGTTATTTGTTGTTGTTTCAATCAGTTTATAACACAAGTACTCCTGAAGTTATATATTTGTTCTGTCATTTTTTTTACAGGTCAATTCCTTAAACTGGAAGTGAAATCACTGGTATGAGTGGTGCATTTCCTAATGATGTCATTGGTTGTAAAGGGATGAACAAGCCAAGTGAGCCAAAAGTCAGACAGACATTTCTGAACCCATCTCTTTCAAAAGCAGCACAGATCACATACCTTACTCTTCACAAACCAGGAGATTTTAATAATTTATTTCCCTCAGGAGTTTTATGACCCCGGGGATAACAAATTTAGCTGTCTAATTATTAAAGTGCTTAAGACTAGGAATAGATGATTTTTCTAATATTCCAATCATTATCCTCATCAACACATCAGGGCTAAGATTTAACACACTCAGTGTGGCAAAACCCTGCTTAGAAGCACTGGCTGAGGCTGCTGAAGCACTTCAGAGCAGTCATAACACAGTACAGCAACAGCAATAATCATACTCTTATTTTAATTGTATCCATCTGAGTTACAGTCCAACACAGAGCAGTCCACATTTGCAGTGCTGAGCTGCTTTGAGCTATTAATGTCATGTTCCACCGTGGGGTATTTCAGGGGCTTGTAACTTTTCTCCTAAATGCACCAGATTGTTAAAATTCATTGCTACATGTTTATCTCCAAGTAAATAATAAAGCGACTGAGAGTTTTTAAAAAACAATTTTAGCCATTAGCGAGATAGTCTGGTTGATGTTTAACAGATCCTGTTCTAATCCTTCCTGTGTCAGAAATTACAGCTAATGTTAAATAAGGAAGCACAGAGTTTCACAAGCTCCCGAGTACCCTGCCTTTAACAGTCCCCACATGTCTCAGCAAGATGAGTAATTGTCCATCAGCCTATGGTTCATTAGGGATCAGAAATCAATTGAGTGGGAGGGCCCAGCATAGCAGGTTATACAAACCTTGGCTGTGCTGGATTCCTGATGAATAGAGTAGTTGGGAAAGGGAAACTTTAATCTGATGGCTCCAAGGTAGTTAGGCTACTGACAGCCATGCAGTGCAAGGCTAATTGGGCTGGCAAGGAACAGAGGTAGAGGACAGGGTCCAAGCAGAGAATCAAATGCTCCTTTGGAGCTCCAGGGCCAGCAGAAAGCTTGTCTGGGAGGATGACCTACTGTATAAATGAAAGGCTCACAAAAATTAACCAAGTAGAGAAATGCTCCTTAGACGGAAAACATGTTTTATGGCCGCGGTTAAAAGTGTGCTGCCGCAAATAGCATCTCTGCGTGTCACAGGCCAGTTTCAGCCTGGATTTTATCACCTATTAAAATTAAAATCATTTTGGCTGAATCCTCTCTCTCCACGGATGCTGTTTCCTCTCACATTTTCCCTCCACATCTCTGCTGTTTTGGGAAGGTAACGAATTATCAAACCGATACGATTTCTTCCCTTTTTCCAGGATTCACAGCTCCTTCCCATTACCTCCTTAAAAGCAGGATTTTACTGTAGTCACCCAGACACAGGGAATGTGAGAAAAGTTCAGCATCCATTTCCTTTCTCCATTCTGTACAAAATGAATTATGGAACAGGCAAGTATTATAACAAGACAACGATTAAGAAAGATATTTGGGGAGAGCAGCGATCTCCAGCAACAGATGAGCTCTCCTCCTGGTGCCGAAAATACTTGATTTAGACTCCTTCAGCAGAATGAATAGGGTGAGCTAAAGTGTCTACATCTGCTCAAGGCTGCATGGCTTTAATCACTGCTGGCCTTAGTGGTCTGCATATGCTTGCAGAAATTCTTACAATGAGATGAATAAATACATGAAAGCGTTTGCCCGCATGACGGCACAAGGCAGAGGTTCTGAATAATGATGGATGAACCTCAGAGGAGATCATAGGTTCCATTTAGCTGAGTGCTGCCGCATTAGGGTAAGAGCCCTAACTACATCAAGCACTTAAGCCTGCACAAGTGGGCTGCAAACTGCTGCAGGAGCCGCAGCTCTGCCATTCTTGCCTGAGTTTGGGTGAGAATAACGGGGCAGCAACAGCAGGATTTTAGGAACTACCTCCAAGCAAAAAGAAACCCAGGGAGAGTGGAAGAAACCAAGTAAAGTTGTTGTATGGTATTTACAAGTTCAGGTATTTCCAGTGCAACTCTTCCTGTGGGCTTGGGGAGAGCTTTGGGGAATGTGGTTTCCATCACAGTGGAGCAAGGAGCTCTATGCTGTTCTCTTCATGCAGTCACTATAAAATACTGATTTCCCGCCATGGAATAAGGGAAAGGGGCAAGTATAGTCATATGAGGATCCCTGGAAGTGTCCAAGCCCAGGCTGGATAGGACTTGGAGCAACCTGGGATAGCAGAAGGTGTCCCTGCCCTTGGCAAGGGTGAAATGTGATGATCTTCAAGGTTCCTTCCAACCCAAACCATTCTCTGATAAAACTCATGGAAGTCTACCAGAACTTTTTCCAATGAAGACAAAGATCTTCTAAAGATGCCTTTGTGGAGCTCCCAGATGAGCTCAAGAGCAGTGATTTGTAACTCTTTCTAAAGGAAATTTAATGAGTGGGATTTACCACTCTGAGGTTGCAAGTGTCCTGCTTCCATATGGGACACAGCCAGGAGCTTGTTGGTGATTTCTCCACTTCTTTGAACTCATACTCCAAGCATGCAGCATCTCCTCTGCACATACTTCACTTTCTATGAAAAGTATTATGTGATTTACTCCTATGAAAGGTCCTACGACATCCTGACTTGCAGAGCTAAGTGCAGAGCTTGCATCCAAGAGTACTGGAATATTTACAAAGCCTCCCTATGATTTCAGCAAGCTCTGGATCTGGCTTTATATGGGCTGGAGCTTTATTACCCAAGCACATACAAGAGTAGGTAGATTTTTAAAACCTTGTGTAGACAGCTGTGATGACAAAAAATGAGTCACATACAGTGTTCTGTAAGTAATTACTCAGATTTTCCTTTTCTCATTCTTAAGAAAAAATATATAAATTTTAAAGCACCAGAAGTAGTACCATTAATTTAGTTTTGTCGTCCATAAGGATGAATTTTCTGGTTTCTGTAAGTTTTCTTTGAAGTGACTCGTGGTAAAGACATGAATACAAGGGGCTGGAATGCTCACTTCAGCACAGCCTAATCTAGAGCTAGACAAAGACATTCCTGGTATTTAACTTTCTTTTTTTGTTGTTTGATTTTTTTTAAGTTGTTTTGAAACTTCCATTTTTATGTGAAGCTTCATGACATCCTGAGTCAAAGCAATAAATGCAGCGCATTTTCTGGGTCACAACACTCCCATCCCCTTGAAGAAATCATGCCAAATAGCTGTGCCTGCATTCACTCAAAATAATACTTCCTCTAAAAATGCATGACATCTTATATGATTTACATCATGTTATGTTGTGGATTAGGTTAATGACTTCTTGTGCTTCTGTGAACCACTCAAAGCACCATGGCCCAGATTATTATTTTATATAAAATATAAATAGAGCATATTGCTGAACTGCTGGGTTATTTAACACATGTATTTCCACATGGGTCTAGAAAGAGGGGTGGGGACCAACGTGTAACGAGCTCCTGCTTCCTGTGTAAAAACCAATGAATTCTCCTGCTTCCCAGAGCTAACTGGGCTATTTACAGATGAGAATTAAATGCTTTTCTAGCTTTGTTCTGGGGTTTTTATTTGGAGTGTGTGTATGTGTGCCTTGAGTACCCAAGTGCTTCATCTCAAGCACAGTGGTAATTGTAAAAATAACGGTTAAAGAGAATTTTTTGGTCATCTACTGCAGCCCTCTTTGGATGAAATTCAGAATATGGAAAATATTTGCTTGACTAAAAGAGTAGTGAGCAACCGGATCACATCAGGCATTCTCAAAATAACTTAATTTGAACAAATTGCTATTATTTTTCTTCATGTGCAAAACCATTTAAAACATATACAAATATTTCTTCTAATGATAAGATGCATTTAGTTAATATCAGACTTTAAAGTAGAATTTTTGGACTCACTAAATCACTCACAGGTCACAAATAGGTGGTGTCACAATGGTCAGGTGTGCCTGAAGGTAAAATGGGGATAGGAATTAATAGAAAAGAAATATAAAAGAGGCACAGACATTACAGAGAGAAGGTTTAGATGAGATCTTAGGAAGAAATTCTCTGTGAGGGTGGGCAGGCCCTGGAAAAGGGTGTTCAAAGAAGCTTGGGCTGCCTCTGGATCCCTGGAAGTGTCCAAGGCCAGGTTGGACAGGGTTTGGAGCAGCCTGGGACAATGGAAGGTTCCTACCTTCCCTGGCAGGGAGTGGAACAGGATCTTTCAGGTTCCTTCCAACCCAAACCATCATGGAATTCTATGGTAATTCATTACTTTTCTTTTTAAATTTGCTGTGTTCCCGTATCCTCGATATTGAACTCTCATTTTTCTCATCACCTTCACCTGGAAAAATGCATAGCAGACACCAACGTGGAATAAAGAGAAATGAGGATAATCAGAGATCATCCCTTCTCAAAAAGAAAGGATCCAAATAGGTCAGCACTGGAAACATTTGAGAAAAGTTGCACCAAATGAGAGATCAAAAACCCAACTCTCTAGTGTCTACTAAAACAAGGAGTCAGCAGCACTCAGACAAGAGGTACTGAGCTGCAACCTAACAAAGCCAAGTGTTTCAGACACACATTGCTCAACTGAGCTGTGGAACTCACTGGGAAGGTGAAGGTTTTAAATGGGATTAATTACCAGAGTGTCTGTGCAATGAACAGCAGCAGTGGAGTAAAGAACACAATGATGTGGCCACAGCTGTGTCACCTCTGCCTTGTGTCACCTCTGCCTCACTGCCAGCATCAGCAGGGTGTGCCAGGGGAGTCTCTCTCTCTTCCTGGACTGTTCTTACACTTTTCCTTAGAAACTGTTGGAGACAAGCTATTGAACAACTTTGGACTTTGTGGAGTCACACCTTACACAGGAATGAAGCAATACACTCACTCACTCACTCACTCCTACCTGTAATATACTGATAAAACTGACACATTTTCCTGGATTTCTTGAGAAAAAGTATTTAGAAATACTGTGGGGGGAAAAGAGCCATTTCTGACCAAAAAAACCCCACTAGTTTTTGTACAACATATGCTTCCGTGGATCTTCAGTGAAAAGGGACATGAACTCTAAGAGATTATCATCCACAGATTAGGTAGAGGATGCTAATTAATCTTTGGAAATTAAGACAGTTTCAATGCTTTACTAGGCCCTTTTGTTGCAATCAACTGTAATTCACCACAGGAATAATCCACAGAGAGGAAACAGGGGCAATCCAGTCCTTGATCACTCAAAACAACGATTGGGTGATTTCTCCAAAATATTCTTCAGAAAAACAAAACTTATTGGGATCAATCCAGAGGTAATTCGGTGAAATTTAATGGTCTGTGGTATACAGGAGGTCAGACTGGATGATCTAATCATTCCCTTTGGCTTTAAACTTTATGAATCATGCTCGAGGTGGAACTGGTAATGGGAGTCATCTAATGGGAGTGGACATTGAAGCAACAGCCCTGGTGCTTAGGGGAGCAGAGAAAGCTCACAACATTTGGCTTGAGGAAGATGAAACCAATTAAAAAAGCTTCC
Organism: Chlorospingus semifuscus; assembly: GCA_035048045.1. NCBI lineage: Eukaryota > Metazoa > Chordata > Aves > Passeriformes > Passerellidae > Chlorospingus > Chlorospingus semifuscus. The sequence continues at coordinate 2,918,290 of JAWWMS010000287.1, read as the reverse complement.
CATAAGAGGAAAAAACTGCCAGAATGGATTAAAGGGAGAGGTGTAGGCCTTGGTGTTTGGCATGAAAAATCTGATGCCTGAGTTAGCCTAAGCAGGGAGAGAAATGAGCATGGCCAAAGTCATGCCTGACCTCAAGTCTTTGGGGCAAAGCAATTTTTCCTGCTCTGAGCATCCCTTTACCCCCCTCACCCCTGAATGAACCCGCTGGCTCTGGCAGCCACAGTCCCTTTGCTGGGGGATTTGCCACGTGGAAGTCAAAGTTTCCAGTTGTCCCATGTCACTGTGCTACCTCCTCATCACCTCTGCCTTTGGAAAGGGTCATGGCATGAAGAAATTTCCTTTTTCAGTGCTCTGGGCCCCTCCATGCCACTCACACACAGCCCACCTTTTTTCTCCTCACAAAAGTTGTCCAAAGCACCATTTGGGTTCGTTATTTTCCGAGCCCAAGAGTCGTAGACTCCCAATTGATCTGGAGGTCTTCCAACCACACAATGAAAAGGAATAATAATTTCAACAACAATAAAAAAAAAAATTACAATATTGGCTTCCTAAAACAACCACCCATGACACAGCAAAAACTGCAGTTTGGGCTTGAAGGGGGAAGAAAACTTGGAGCTATTTAATAAAAACTTGGAGCTATTTAATAAAATAGCTCCAAGTTTTTATTATATAAAACAACTTGCAGCTTGTGGGGAGCTTTGTGTTCGCCGAGAATTTACACGAGAACAACACCAGCACAATTTGCTGCTCTGCATTTTTTAAGTTTTCCCCTCTAAGAACTGTACATTATTTATAGGAATAGCCTGATTTACACGTGGTTCCTCCAGAGCTGCCGGACGGCGCATCCAGAGCTGCTGCATCTCAGCTTATCTCCTGGAAATATCTGTTTGAATAGCAAAATGAATATCCCTCTGATCAAATATACAAGTCCCTCTGCATGAAAATCAATCCTCTGCACAAGACATATTTTGAAGATTTAAGTGGGGTCTAAGTACTGCTTAGTCCTTGTGCATGCACAAGAGTGAATACCACCCACAGGGAAAAATATGCCATGGAAAAATTCATAAATAACTTCCAATAACAAAGACATTTGAAAATGTCATGATCTTCTTCACATATTTCATACACAGAAAATGTAGTATAAATTCAAGGAAAACATTAATAATTACAAGTTATTTGCTCAGGCCTAATGAGCAGCAGCAGCCTAAAAAGTACTGGCAGATGTCTAGGCAAAATAAAGATAAACACAGTTGGGTTCAAACCACTTTTTAAAATTCTAGACTGAGATTTACAGGCTTTTTGGATCCTGTGACTTTATGCTGTTTGTTTACGAGTTTAAAAATTTTAAAAGAGGAAAAAAAATTGTTTGCTCTGCGAGCATGAGCCTTACATCTTTCTTTGCAGTTTGCCTGCTTATCCAGATCAAAATATAATGTTTGAGACATTTTCCTTCTGTTGAACATACCACTGTCAGAAGAACTTTGCCCACAGTTTATAGTTATTGTATGGAAAGTGTGCTTTGTAGCAGAGATAAAAAGTTAGGCTGCTTTTATTGATAGAGTGGCTGTGAAACAATTTTTTTTAATTAAAAAAAAATATATATTGAATATCTGCAAGGCTCCAACCTCCAGAACCAATTGTTGATTGCTTGTAGTGTAGGAGATGGTTCAGCTACGAAGATACGGTTCATGAATTGGGAGGGTGTGACCAAATGTAAGTGGTTTTATTTAGCAGATCATTATACCATACCTTTTTTTTTAATATGTACTAACCAGAAAAGTCCATAACCAGCTCAGCTTCTGACATTCAGACATTTATATTATTGCAGAAGGAAAATATCATATATCAAAACAACAAAACACTGCTATAATTTCCTAAGTACACATTTTTATCTAAGGAATACTACAAAGAAACACATTTCCTTCTCTCCATTTTAACAGAAGTTTTATAAAGCTGCAAGTTTTGGATTTTGAATTTTCTGATTTCACACCTTTTTTTTTTTCTTTGAACATGGACTATTTTCCAGCTAATTCTTGGAAAGTCAGCATGCTGAATCCACTTCACATCCCATCTTTTATTTGCAATGCAACTCTCCAAAGGGAAATTTTTCTTTATTTCAGATTAGTGGAATCACTTATAATTTTTTTTTTCAAGTGCAGTTTTTAAGGAAAGGTTTGTCATAATCAAATTGGAAACACTGTCCAGAAAGTAGCAGGGCGTGACACCACATAGTAATGACACATCAGGGTAATGATGAATATTATAACATATAAAGTATCACATTTTGTTTGTTGCAAACAGAAACTTGCCAAAGACAGCGTGTTCTAGCTAGAGCTGTGAAAAAAAAAATCACTAATATTTGTTTCCAAAGATCTGCATGAAGCCATGGCAATTTTTATGAATATTTGCAAATCAAAACCAGATTAAAGTTTGGAAAATCTAATTTTTCTGGTTTTGGTACAATGATAGATTAAATGTTCTCCAAACAGATCAGAAATTCAATGAGGTTTGAGAAATACTTCCCCCCCCCCCCAGCAAGTCATCTTTAGATTGAAAATAATTTTCTTAGATTATTTGCCTTTCTTTTCTTTAAATCCCCTCTGAAGAAAGAAATACTTCCTGCTTTCATTCAGAATAAAAATAACAGGGAGGCAAATTGCATTCCAAATGTTTAACTTTTCATGAAACAGGTGAAAAGTTATTACATGCTGGTGAGATTTTTTTAAATAGGATCTTTATTCCTCGCTTAAGGGGGGCAGAGAGAGAGAGAGAAAGAGAGAAGAGATGAATGGCAGTGACATCTGAAAATATACAACCCCTTTATATTAAGAGAGTTTGGTCATATAAACCTTCTGTCTTGTTGCTCTGAGACCCTTTAATAATGTTTGATACCACTAAAGTTTATTGGTTTTATTCATGGAAGAAAAGAAAAATAAGAATTTTAAATAATAGGCTGATCATAAACCTGAGCTCAATGAGTGATGAAGGAGCATTTTCCTCTGGGGAATTACAGTAGTTGGAAGGGTTTGTTTGAATGTAACCCCAAGTTAAAAAAAAAAAGAGAAACAAAAAAAAGGATTAATGCTTCAGCAGGTTGAAGGGGAAAATTATTTTCTACATTAGTCTTGCTATGAGCCATCCTGAGCATTAGGTGCTACTGTAATATGTCAAACTACTATAAGTGAAATAATGTTCTTACATGTAGTTTCAGGCTATTTTATAGCAAAATATAGTGGTCTTTTTAATTAGAAGATGTATAAGAAAAAACAAAGTTCTCGATCCTGGAGTCAAGACCTGATTTACGCTTTGCTTCCATGGAACAGATTCCATTTTTTTTTCTTTTAAACTTCAGTCAGGGAAATTATTCTCAATTATTTTTATTAAACAGGTTCTAAATATTTGAAAGGCAAAAAAAATTCTTATGTGCAATACGAGAACAAACTATTTTGTCTCATTTTTTCGCCTGTAACTTTTAAAAGGCCTCCAAATTAGGATATTGCTTCATTAAGCTTTTGACATTTGTCCAGTTAAAACTATTGACTCATACTTTCGTTTCTTCCCCCTCAAATTACTACAGTGCCACAGCTGATCTAACTATATTTTCCATTTCTTATAAATAGCCACAAGAAAAGTATTAATTATCCTTGTACGATTTAATGCACCAACTGCCTTAACCTTTCAGGTTTCCTTAAACACCAGCATAACAAGGCATATCCATGGCAGCAAATGTGATTTATGACAGGAATCTTTAATTTCTGTTTTTAAATATGTTACCCACCGATCTGCATACATTTAAATTCGCCTGCAACACTTTTCTCTGTCTTGAGGCTGTTGTTTAATATTCAAGGATGATTTTTGTCCACATACATTTTGGTCTATGTCACCTCAGATTAAATTATTACTGTTTGCAGCCTTTTTGGAGCAGGCCTCGGGCCCTTATTTACAAGAATCAATGAAACAGTAATGAAAATCCATTTTTCATACTATCAGCTCTGGCCTGCTTTTATTTAGTTAGCTGTGTCTAAGCAAGCAATTCATTTTGTGCAAATGTCACGTTGATAAAACGGGACGAGCCACCAAAGGGTTAATCATGAAATAAAGCCTCTGCTTTCGCCAGCACCCCCCCACAGCAAAGCACATCTGTAATGGCAAAATTAAAAAAATATTTTCTTAATGCATGCAAAGTAATGTATATTGACACATAAGCAAGCCTTTTCATGATGAATATTGAAATATATATGCAAAGCACAGGAAATGTGTAACATGTTATAGATCTTTCAGTGTACATTTAGAGGAAATGAGCCATTTATATTCCACAATTTAGTGAATACCTACTGTTTATTGGTACAGAGCACATAGGAGTATATTTGTCTTAGTAATTTATTTAGGTAAATATATTTATTCTTCTAGGGGTTCTTGTGCTTTTTCTGGTTCTATAGTACTAGACATAAATATTTAACAATGCATTGTCTCAAATGTTATTCATGTAATTTATCAGGGGAAACAGTGGAGCTGGAATAACTTTTAAGGCTGCACCTTCACTTAAACCTGAGATTGATTTAAAATGTGAGAAACTGGGATGTTTCTCCACGTACAGTGAGCCCAGGGATGCTTTCCCTTGAGGAGCAGGGAGGGAGTCACGGAGCTCAGAGAGGGGAAATGGCAGATGGGTCACTCCTCCCTCCTGGGCTGTCTCTTCCAACCTCCCCACAGGAAAAGCAGGAGTGAATGAGGGTTTTTTTTCCCAAAACAATTACTTTTTCTCTGTGTCACCTCATTTCCCTGCCTCTGAGGTCCCTCTCACACTCCCTCAGCTGGGAAGTCACTTTCTGGCTCCATCAGAGCCATCCCAAGGTCTCCTCAATCCCTGCCTGTGTCCATGGGACGCTCCTGGAACCTCAACTGGGAGGGTTGCTCACAGCAAAGAGAATATTTCCCTCTGTCAACTCATTGCTGAGTATTTTATTTGCTGGGAATGTCCTGACGAAGGCAGGCATGATGAATCTGATTCCATGTTCTCAGAAGGCTAATTTATTACTTCATAATACTCTATTATATTAAAGAATACCATATTATACTAAAGAATACAGAAAGGATACTTAATGCTAAAAAGATAATAATGAAAACTTGTGACTCTTTCCAGGGCTTGGCACTGATTGGCCAATGAGACAAAACAACTCACATGAAACCAGTGAAACAATCACCTGTGGGTAAACAATCTCCAAACAGATTCCACATGAGCACAACACAGGAGAAGCAAATGAGATAAAAATTGTTTCCCTTTCCTCTGAGGCTTCTCAGCTTCCCAGGAGAAAAATCCTGGGCAAAGGGATTTTTTCAGAGAATCTGAGTGCAACATCTGAGGGCTGCAGCCAGCCAGCTCCTGGGCATTCCAGATCAGATTTCCCTCCCTTATTGCTGGAGCACAGAGTTTGTGAGTGGCCTGTTGGTGCCTGCTGACATCCTCTGCCTCAGTATGGGATCCTGAGCTCCTCATGAGCTCACTCAGCCCCCTGAGAGCATTTTGGTGCTGGCATGGAGGCCATGAGGACATTGACTGAGCATCTCCTCTCCTGGCTCTGCTTTCTCCGTGTCTACAGCTCCCACCCTGCCAACCTGAGCGAGTTTGGAGCTGTTTCTTCCTCACCTCCCATACAGGCTGGCACTGTTACAGCCTTTTGGGCCTGTAAATTCAGAATATTTCCTTTCATACTACACACCAAGTACTGAAGTACTTGTCAGTATCTCTTTTTTTGTGATCACTGCCTATGCAACGCACACAGAGTTTGGTCTGGATTTATTTACTCATAGAATGGCAGAATTGTTTGAGTTGAAAGGGACCTTAAACTCATCTCATTCCACTCCCTGCCATGGACATCTTCCACTAGATCAGGTTGCTTCCAACCTGTGTTTCTTCCTTCTTCTGCCTCTCTTTTTCCCACAAAATGGGAATTTGATGGGAACAAAATTCCTCGACCTCAGAACCCCACCAAGGAAATTATTTTCAACTGAAGGATGGGAGAAGGTCCCACACTATCCTGCTGGCACTGAACAAATGTTAACTTGGAGGAGCAAGTGGGAGAGAAAATGGTGCTGAGAGATTTGCAAGGGGAAAAACAAAGGCTCTTAAGAAATGGTTATTCATGGCATAATCTTGAAAATGCAATGCTTATCACTAGACAGGCAACTGGCCTATCATTCTCAAACTAGAAATTAAAATAAAAAAATACCCAGCAACTCAAGATTCATAGAAAGGAGAAAAAAAAAGAAAAACCAAGCCTCAGCTTTCAAAAAAAAAAGATACTTCAGGCACTGAGTAATTTAAGTTTTGGGCATTTTTAAATTTTGACACAATCTCCCCAGAGATTTAAAATGGTAAGGAAGTGTAGGGCAGCTCTACAAAGAAAAACTCAGGGAAAACAGAACTTTTTTCCCCAAATCACAGTGCAACTATATAGAGAGAAACTGAGTACAGCTTAGGTTAAATGTGGAGGCTGGATCTTAGTGCTAGCACAGAAAAAAAATGGATACACTGGGTTACTTTAGAATTGGGCTTGGGCCAGGAAAAAAAGGCCCAAGAATAATGGTGAGGTTACAGAAATAAAAATTGCACTTAATTTGGACTAACACTCCTCTGTAGGATCCTAATATATCAGACAAAAAATAATTATTTTATATAATCACTATCAGTGGACAGATACCCACACTGGCTTCTGTCCTTCAAGGAAGGGGTAGAGATGAGAAAAAAAGCAAAAATTTTCTTTTTGAAGGACAGCTGTATACTTCATCATATTTTGCAAACGATGGCTAGAGCTTCATGTACATTAATATTTGCAACAGAAATATTTCCATATATACACGCATATGCATGGTGAACATGATCATAAGTTCCCAATAAAGTACTGTGGGAATTCAGATCAGGACCCAAAGCTATAAATTAGAGAGGAATTGCAGGCTGCAAGTTGTGGAACACTTTCTACACCCATGTGTCTGTGGGCTTCCCAACAGCAGGACATCAATCCTACCCCTTAAAAAAATCCAGAATTCATCCAAAGTGACTCTGACCTTCCAGACAAAAGATCCAAAGAACATGTACTATTCCTATTCCTGAATACTGTAACCATGAAAAACACAGTTTGCTTGTTTGGTTGGGATTATAATGCCCTATAGTCTTTATTTTCACATGCTAAAACCTCATTTCTACATCCCCATCCCTCTCTGTCTTTGCTGGAAGTACATGCTGAAAGAGGAAAATAATTGTAACCTTCTCCCAGTAAAGTATAAGAAAACTAGGTGAAAGTCCTGAAATTTTCATTATAGCACAGGCTATAAACTTGAACTTCATAAAAAAAAGATATATGAAGTCACTAATAATATAAAAAAAAGTTGTCACAAGATCAATATCATATTACAGAGGTGGTTTTGCTTGTTTTTACCAGATCAACATTATTTTTTGGATATCACATGCTTGGTACATTGATCAAAATGTATACATTCCAATCTTACCCAGCACTTTCATTTCCTGTTGCTTTCTTTCTGGTTAGACATCTATTTTGTTTTTGTGTTGTGCCATGTGCCTTGCTTGGCACTGACAAATTAATTTCCATTCTTTACATTTCCAAATTTCCAGCTGTGTAAATGTGACACCACAACTGCAAAGAACACCTCTTTTATTTTGTTTTTAATTTTTTCCCCTTTTGCACTTTTTTTAGAAGATGTCAGACAAATCCTCCACTATGATACTGGATTCTTTCAGTTAATAATAACCATCACCTTCTTGGATTATTGCAAGGAATAAATGGCAGCATTACAGCAAACTTGTTCAGCATTTATCACAGAACACGACAGAACACGATCCTCAGAGCACAAATGGGCCGATTCCACTTCTGCTATTGTCGCAGACATCTTTTATGAAAAATCTTTTCTTAGGATTTTTCCTTCTGAGAAGCTGGAGTTTCAGCAACAAAATGTAAACAATGATTATCTGCTGCTGTGGAATGCAACAGGTCCACCTGTGATTGGCCCCTCTTGGATGATTATAATTAATGGCCAATCAAGACGGAGCTATCTCGGAGAGAGTCCACGAGAGCTGCCTTTTGTTTTCATTCTTTTCTTTTCTCTTCTTAGCTTAGCTAGCTTCTGAGAAGAAACATTTTCCTTTCATTTCTTTTTAGTATAGTTATAATTTAATATATATATCATAAAATAATAAATCAAGCTTTCTGAACATAGAGTCAACATTCTCGTCTCTCCTTTTACCTGAAAACCCCTGTGACCACAGTCATATGCTATTGTGGCTCTTTCCAGAGAAAGACTCTTCTTGGCTCCACCAGAGCATATTAAGGCACTATCTGGCCAAAATTACTGAGTGCCTGGTGGGTCAGGCAGTCCTGGAAGGGCCTGGATGCCGTTTGCAGAGCTGCTGACCTATTTATTTACTCTGCTCCAACTCAGCCTCTCTCAGAAGGAACTCTTAGGGTTTACAGTGTCAACAGCCCTGTGCTGTTTGTTTTTCTGCTCAGCCCACTATTTGTTCAACATAAGATCAAGAGGGGACTCTGTTAATTCGCATCAAGTTTTGTTACATAGAATAAAAATAATAAAATGGGAATTTGAGTAGTGTTGTCAGGCTCACTGTGCCCACTGGAAAATGTGATTCCAACACATCAAGGGAGCACCCACAATGCCATTCCAGCTTTAAATTTCGTTCCTTCAGACCCAAATCACTCCATTCCAATGCTGTCAATGCAAAAAACAGAAAAAAGTATTAGAAGGTGTGACGGTGATCACAGGGGTCTTAAGATGAGGGAAGAGACGAGGATCTGACTCCATGTTTCAGAAGGCTGATTTATTATTTTATGATATTTATTATATTAAAACTATACTAAAAGAATAGAAGAAATTATTTCATCAGAAGGCTGGCTAAGAATAGAAAAAGAAGGAATGAATAACAAAGGCTTGTGGCTCGCACAGAGTCCGAGCCAGCTGACTGTGATTGGCCATTAATTAGAAACATCCACATGAGACCAATCACAGATGCACCTGTTGCATTCCACAGCAGCAGATAACCATTGTTTACATTCTGTTCTTGAGGCCTCTCAGCTTCTCAGGAGAAAAAATCCCAAGGAACAGATTTTCCATAAAAGATGTCCGTGACACTAATGTAAGTCAGTGGAGGAGGGTATGGAGAAGTGGCTTTTCCAAGTGACACAGGCCTGTCCCTGCCCTGAGGGGAGGCAGCAGTGATGCAGACACAGGTGAGGCACTGCACATTTTACCAACATTCCTGCAGAGTTTCTGTAGCTCTACAGAGAAAGCACAAATTGTGCAGCCATATGTGTACTGGATTTCCCTCCTCAGTAATAACAGGCTTTCTCATTCTACCACTGGGCAATGTAAAATAATTCCAGAACTGCAAAATAAACATTGTTGAGAAGGGAAACACAAAATGCAGGCACACATTGGTCAGAGGAGGGTTTGGTGTCACAAGGACTCTGCCCCACACACCCCATTCTCCATCAGTCCAGGAGGTTTGGTTTCTGTAGGGGTGTGACAGTGGCACAGCAAGGCAAATCTGCAATATTTACATGAGTTTGAAATGGAGACTCTGAGTACCAAATAAAAGCAGGTACTTCTATCACTTCATAGATATCTTAATATCCTCCCCTGAAGAAATGAAGTGGTGTTGTACCCAGCTGTATTAGCAACAAATCAAATGTTCTGCAAACACCATGAGACCAGGGGAAAATGAGTTTGAGATATTATCCTTGTTCTTTACTTACACGCCCCCATTTGCAGAAACACTCAACTCTATCCTCCCTTTATATTAGAGGAAAATTAATTAAATGGGTAATAATTTAGAACAAAAAAGGAGAAATAACCTGTAGCACAAAGACATTATTAATGAAGAACTGTTACTTGAGAATATATGGATAGATGCATTAAAAGAAAAACATCAAGGAATAATTTAACAGGTATAAAACTGTGCCTTTCATATAGTCATGGTCATTTCAGTAAAATGATGTGCTTGTTTTGGGGGAATCCAGCTCTCCTGAAAGCTAGGTAAGAGTTTAAATTACCCCATCTATTTACAGTTATTGAATAGCAAAGTGCTACAGGAAGATGTGTCGGAGAATAGGTAGATATATGCTGATAGCATCTTGTCACCAACCTGAGATGGGCTCTTGCACTTGAATATTCAAGCAGAGGCTGAAAGAAAAATTCGTATGCATTATTGAACCATTGTACAAATGCCACCTGAATCAAAATCCTAGATTGGCCTCTCTGTAAAATAGGAACAATTTTAAAAGTCTCCTGATTCCTGTCTGTAGACTGGAAGCATCAGATAAAACACTGCGATAAAACCCCAAATATCCAAATTTGTTTGCTCTGCCAAAATTCACACACTCACATGTGCTCATGTGCAGAGGAGTTTGTGCACTTTGCCCACTCTTCAGGGAACTGAATGAGCTTGAGGCACTGGAAACTAGCAGAAAAATAATCCAGATCAAACACAAACTATGGCTACAGAGAACAACCTTCATTCCAAATTCTTAATTCCAGAAAAAAATGTCATCCAACCCACCAGAACATTTGTGAAAAAAGAAGCTTTTGCAGTCCCAAGAGTTTGGTGTGCAGCCACTGGCAGACCTTAAGGACAGAGCATGGCAAATGGCCAGGGGGGTCAGGGCAACCATTCCCTCACTCTGTCTTTGTTTTTCTGCTTACTAATTTCCTCTTTGATTTAACTCAACAGAAATAAACACAAAGCTGAATCTCAGTTGCACGTGGTTAAAATTAATCTTTGCAAATTCTACAGACCCCAAATCCTCTTGGTACAACTTAATTTTTAAGGGATGCCCAGCAATGATTTGCCGTGAGATGAATAATGCATTTGTATCACATACTAGTTGTAGCAAAAATAATCTATAAATGTTTAATAAATATCCTGTAATGCTTTTGGTGAGCATGTTATAAATAAGTAACAATAGATTTGCAATGAAATATTTATATGCATTTTGGCTATTGTTATGCTTTAAGTGTTCAAGGAGACATTACTAACAAAGTGAATGGAGTTATCAAGGTTATAGATATGTTCTGCAAGCCATTTATAATGAAATGTTCAACACTTAAAGTAAATGCATTTGTAGAGGCTGTTGACAAAGTGTAAGTGTCTAACAAGGCATTCATACTAAATTCCACACAGATATAAATGATATGTAGGCATTTGATAAGTCATTTATAGTGGGCCATGAAACTCTTCTCTGCTGGGAATGTATTGAAGGATCCTGTGTGTAGCCCTGTATCCCAGCCCTGCAGCGTGCTTACAAATGCATGGGTAGAGCTTGACAAATCCCTTACAACTGATATTATTAGCTCAGTTGTTATACCCAGATAACCTGGGGGTCAGCGGCACGGATAACTTCCAGACCAGCACTGGGGGCCAAAAGCAGCCTGAGGGTTCTGTGGGGGGACACAGGGAATTCTGAGCTATCCACTGGTCCATGGCAATGTGGAGAACAGCCCTGGCACCTGGCAGGACCAAGTCTCCCCCTTGACAAACTCTGAGTGCTCCTGGTGCTGTTTAAAAGCCAGGCATGAGCTATTCCCAGGGATATCAGTGATGGGTTTGCTCCGCACGCTGTGATCACTCACTGACCCTTCAGATTTCACAGCACCTGTCCCCGTGGGGACACCTGAGGCTGCCTTTGGCTCCCACAGCTGCCCCAGGTGCTGCTGCTTTGTACTGTGCCCTTGCTGAGCTCTTTCACAGCTCCTATGAAACACCCTGGGCTCTGCAGCAGCGGCTGCTCACAGCTCTTACTGACCCTCAGAGGCTGAGATGCCCAGGACAGCAACATTGTTCTCATGACAGGAAATCATCCTGGTTCCTCACTTAGTGAAAAGAGCACTACAAATAGCTGGAAAGGTTTAAAATCTGTCTGAAATAATACCATTAAAAGGTGGAAGGATTTAACTTGCTCTCACACAGCCACTCAGCCAGGGCTTAACAGTAGGGGATTTGGCTTGGAAAACTGCAGCAATATCAGAGCAACTAGTTGAATACAGGGAAAAAGTAATACTCATTTCTGTATTTCAGTTAATCTGCTAAAACATAGGTCTGTTATAGTCTGCTGGAACATGCCCATGGTCACAACAGAACGGAAAAATAAATGAAGACTTCCTTTGAATCCCTCCTTCCAAGTGGATGCCATTGGAAGGAAGAGGACATCAATGAGAGATAAATTAGCCAAATCACTCACTGAAAATGTGGGATTATATTAGGTTAAACTTCAAAGGAAATAAATAGAATTTTAAATTCAATAACTTCTGTTGACATTATGAGCTATTGTATATAAACTGTAATGCAAATTTAATTGTTACACTATTTTTTGTGTTCCACAGCACTGATTCATTCCAGGGTCAGTATGGGGTTTGCTTCCTTTTGTGTCTCTACCAGGAGTGTCAGGCACATGTGAGAAGTATTAGATTTTGCTCTTCACTTATCCCTTTTCAAATTGCAAAATCAGTCTATGAAAATAACCTTCACTCTGTCTTTAGCTAGCTGCAAAGGTAAATTCTTATCTCAACTTTATCTGTATCCTCAGTTTTATATCAACACTAAACCATTAGAGGGAAATACCTTCTAATAATGATACATTAATGAGCAATAAATTACAGGGGAAATACTACTTAGAGCATCCATATTAACACTAAATGAGTTCTTCATTATTAATATAGTATCATAAATATAAAAAGGGAAATTATAAATAATTAGGTTATGATTTTATATTGTTACACGCTAGAAATTATCTTTTTATTTCAAATTATTCCAGTAGATGTTGGAAAATCTATCCACCCTTTGGCAAAGACTTTCATGCCAAGTGAAGCAATGTGAGAAGGAATGGGTGCTCCAAGTGCACAAGTCCTGCCATGCCTGAACCCAGAGCTTATCTCACTAACAGGGAAAGTTTGTTTTGCTGAGGATTAGAAAATCTGAACTAGCACAACCACAGATTCTAGAAAAAGGAAATCATTACAATTTTTACTTGTATGGGATAACATCTTTCCTGTTGTGATTATAAGCATTTCACAAGCATAGGAGTCAAATGAAAGGCACCAATACAAAATGTGTCCCAGTGACCTTGTGCCAAACATCCACAATCATGCCAATAGCAGGTTTTGACTGGAGTTCATCCTCCCACATTTTCAGATTTTAGACTCTGAGAGTGCTAAAGAGCAACATGGCCTTTTACCAACAAAATATATTACAACCAGACAAACTCAGATTTACTTTCTCATAGTTATTTTCCTTTTCTTCTCTCATTTCCTAAGCTTCCCTGATAAAAGTCCTCTGATACATCTGCTAAAAACTGCTGATGGTGATGCTGCTTCACCACAAAAAAAATGAGGTGAGAAGAAACAGTGTTTAGGCAGTGCATGAAACAATAAAAAAGATAAGTTTCTGTGACTTTTCTAGCAGCTGACTAATACCAGGGTAAAGGAATCAAATACTTTGTGTTTAAGTGAGATAATGGGGGCTGCCATTTTCTGCATATTGCTGCACATGGCTGCATATTTTCTATTTTTCTGCTATGAAAATGGGGGCTGCCATTCTCTATTATACCATGTATAATAATGATATTTCATACAGGAAAACCTTACTAAGGGGCTAGAGGGCTTTGGGCAGTTTAAACTTAACTAGGTGATGGAACTGGGAGAAGGAACCTACAGAAATGCTCCTTAGTTTTCTGCTTTCTCAATATTTAAGGAGGCCCTTCTGTACAAAGATGAATTTGCACACCCCATCATTAATACAAGCTTTGGAAACTTATCACTTCATAATTTTACTTTGTCACAAATCTAAAAGAAAAAACGACATGTACACAGCGAGTGACAAACTGCAATCTCACAAGCACCATGTCTATGCAAATGCTGTCAATAAGGTTCTAAACAGCTCATTCATTGCCAGGCTCACACCCAAAATTGAAACCCTTCTCACCAAGTTCTTGCAGGCTGGAGGTTATTTTTCATTTAGATATGACTGCTTAAAATATAACTATGTTGCTGAGGTATCATTTGTCTTGCCCATCCTCTGAAAAAGCACAATTCAGAATTTTGCTTGCCAGCCTCACAGGGAGGCAGGTGAGTGTCACAGCTGCCTTCCTGTGGCCCTGTCCCTCTTCCCATCCCCTCCTTGTGCTGCACAGGATCCTCTGCAGGCCACCAGCACTGGAGCGACTCTGGACCAGCCAGATCAGTAAAATATCACACACATTTTTGCACCATTACTGGGGTTGGATATTTTTGATACTGGGCTGTCCCTGAGGCCACAGAGGGGCAGGAGGTGAGAGCACAAGGGGAGCAGGGGAAGTGTGTGGCAGTGTTCACAGGGGTCTGAGGATGAGGGAAGAGAGAGGATCTGACTCCATGTTTCAGAAGGCTGATTTATTATTTTATGATATATATTGCATTAAAACTATACTAAAAGAA
>JAWWMS010000287.1:2893152-2903697 GCA_035048045.1 Chlorospingus semifuscus | reverse complement strand
ATTGGCCATTAATCAGAAACAACCACATGAGACCAATCACAGATGCACCTGTTGCATCCCACAGCAGCAGATAACCATTGTTTCCATTTTGTTCTTGAGGCTTCTCAGCTTCTCAGGAGGAAAAATCCTAAGGAAAGGATTTTTCATAAAATGTGTCTGTAACAAGAAGGTTCTTTCTGCAGCATTAAAGAGCTGGAGATGAGCAGAAAGTGCACCAGCTAATAGTACCTTTAGCTGGATAAAGTTGTTGTGTTTAGGTATTTCTAATAGCATGGAAGAAACAAAAGAAAATGGGAAGGATGAGAAGATTTCTCATCTCATCCTGAAATCTTGAGCTCTGAAAAAAAAGCCCTCTACCCCAAGCTAGACACAATTTCTTGAACACAAAATCTGAGAACAGAATTAGATGGGTTGAATACTCCATTTAATTCAGACAACTTCAAAATCGAACATTCCATATAACTTTAAATATGTTTCTTTTCAGAAATATAATTTAACAGCAAACTACACACCAGTAAGTACCTTCAGACTGAATATTTCCAGTTTTTAACAAACACATTTCTGCTGTATAAATCCATGATGAACTTGGAGCAAACTGGCATCATAATTTGGGTTCGTTTGCTATTATTTATTTATTTTCATAAGTATATGTTCAGTTTGGAGTTTGATCACTACCTCTTCTGTGTAGATCCTTAAGGATGAGATTAGAATTAAATTTTCTTCACTTCCAACATATGTTGATACTTTATCCTCCTCATATTTTACAAATGGTGGCAAGAGCTTCATCCACATTAACATTTGCAGCAGAAATATTTTAATGTACACACTCAACTACGTACTGGGAAGAGCCACTGCCTGAAAAACCAGGGGAATGAAATCCTTGCTATGAGCACAAGTGCCACCTCCCTGCTGTGAACTGGGAACCAAAAGAGGTCAAACAACCCATTATGGTAAAACAAAATATTCCTGAGAACAAATTTCCAAATAACAAACGTGCAACAAAACAAAAAAAAAAAGGAACTAAAACTGGCATAACACAAATATGAAATGAAAGCAAACCACATGCCAGTCATGTAATTCAGAAAGAGTCACAGAAGAGTGTTAATCCTGAAATTCTTTAAAATTTCCGAATGTTAAGAGAAAGAAATAGATGAAATGAGCTGGTAGGGATAATTATTGCCAGTGAATTTGCAAGTGGAATCTCAATGTCCCTGCAGACAAATGGATCATCACCAACACCAATCCAAGAAGAAAGAAAGCTACAGGAGTTTTGGACTGCTCCTGTATCAGTTGCTGATCAGAGTGGAGATGTGCTGCTGCAAATACAACCAACAGAATTTCATTTACCCTTCAGTGCAATACTCACTTTTTGGGATTCCCTACAATGGTCAGAAGTCCCTCTTCCTGGCCAGCCCCAAAATTATACATTCTGCAGCTACTTTCCCTCAACCTTTATTCCTTAATTTTTTTTTTTTTTTTTCCTGGCTGATTTAATCTATTCTAAGGTTTACCAAACTTTATTAACTTTTTCTGCCCAAACAGCCAAACATGCCACACGACTACGATAAATCTCAGCATAAAGCCTGTGCATAGTTATTATATTTCATTAATTATCCCCCTCTTTTTGTTGCTTTTTTTTACTCTTTATCCAGGTGGAAAAAAGAAAGAAAGTGTCTCAGTCCCATGGACACTCAATCCACAGTCCCATGGACAACAGAGAAAGGAGAAGTCCTGACTTTTCAGGCACTTAAATGTCCTTTGATGCTTCCTAAATCTACTGATCTGGTGTTGTTCTATAAACTTGCTCAGAAATTCAAAGTTTCTTCAAGTCCTTCCTCTTAAAAGACCTTTCTGAGCATTGGAAGGAAACAATATCCTGTCTTTTATGTCAGCAGCAGCAAAGTGTGGATGTCAAATACAAAAAATATTGCTAAAATATCATTATGATTACTAAAAGACAAAAAAATAAAAGTTCACAACCACTAAAGAAAAATGCCATTTGGAACTTGAAAAAAATTGTTTTGCTGGATAAATTATTCTGCGAATATTAAATATTTCAAATTTAAAAAAAAATCAAATTCAGAAAAAAACAGGTGATGTGAGTACGCTTATTTATTTTGCCATGTGGATGATATCAATACTAAATGCAAAGGTTTTGTTGAAGGTTTGGGTACAGAGCAGTATTTAGTCCTGCAAAAACCATTTTTCCAGGAGTGCCCAGGTATGTACTTCAGCACAGCTCCTTTTGAACCCTATCCCAAATCCTGGCTGCAAGGTGAGCCCTAAAAGGAGAATTATCAGAGCTGCACAAGCTCTTTTCATGACCTGCACAGATGTCCAGTCTCACCTCCTTGTAATGAAAAGGTTGAGAGCTCCTGGGTGTAATGAGCATTAAAATCCTGGGGGTGTTTCTGTCTGTGCTCTTCAAGGGCTCACTCCCCCTTTGACCCTGGTGCCTTTTTGGTTCCTCCTGTAAAGCAGAGGCCAAAGGACTGAGTTTTGTGCTCACCCTGTGCAGGCACAACTGGTTCTGCGCCAGTTAAACCCTCTGTGACCTATTTACAGATAAATACCCAGTGAATGACACCGGAGGTGTGAGCTGGGGTGGATTCCTGGGCTCCGTTAGTGCAGCCCCCATTAGTCCTAATGACTTAACATCAACAATTATCCTCCTGCAGCAGGAGCAGGCGAGCACCTTTAAATACCCATTATGCTCAAAATTCGTTTTTAACTTATTTTGTTAATTTAAAATCTATTCAATATATTTATCCTAATATCAGATCCTCGGGCCAGAGCTTGTTGTATGAAATGGATACACAGAGCTTGTGTTTAAAAAAAAAAAAAAAGTGACTTCATCCTTGCTTTTATGGGCCCAGTCGATTCAAAGGAATAGCCCCTGGAAATAGTAACTGTGATATGCTTATGGCTCCATTTACAGACTTTCTTATAGGTTCATAAACGGAGACTAGGAGGAGGAGGGAAAGGAATAAAATTTAATAACTGAATAAAAATGTAAATAAAGATTTGCCTAAAATTACTTGTCCAAGAAATAATTCTCCCTCCCCCTTAAGCTAATACTTTGATAAGCTCTGAACAGTGATCCTGATTTGGAGCGTGACCTTTGAAAATGCTCTCCAGCTTGATTAAAGATGTATTAAATTTGTTTAAATAAACCTCGTTGTAATGGCACATCATTTGTAAGAAGCTATTAGGGGGCTGGAAACTGTGCTGCTGTATTTGCATGAAAATGTGCCCTGCTCGAATTGAGGATCTCTCCTGAATTAACCGCAAAGGAAAAGCGACACTTTCATAATTTTTTTTGACAAAAGAGGAAAAAATAAAGCCCCACAACTTACAAAACTTTATGCTAAGCTCCATGAGAAAGGAGGTAACTGCATATTAAAACAGGGCTATGCACACAACACACACTTCCCCAAACCACTCTCCTCTGGTTTTGTCTTAGATTTTTTTACTTGCATTTCTTTCTTTTTGCCTGCTTTCCTTTTTTTTTTCCTCCCTGAAAAATGTCATTGAAAAGAAAAAAAAAAAGCCAATAACAAAATGTTTTCTACTGTGGTTTTTCAGCTGATGGAGAGAAAACCCATCCCTTAACAGCAGAAAGAAACAGTAATACAAAAACTTAAGAGAGTGGCTGACATTGATATTAACTTTCTCCTTTCAGTGGGGTTTCAGGCAGGCAGATTTTGCAGCCGTTGAGAAAAGGGAAAATGTAACCCTGGATGTCATGGAATTTATGTGATTAGGCAGAAAGGTGGATAAATAGACAGATAGATCCCATTCCTGCTTGAAGCATATAGATTGCCAAATGTACTTTAATTTCTTCCAATAGCTCCCAACTGAGTGAGTAACTGCTACGCTAATGAAAAAGTCTCTCTCCCTTAAATCAAATTTTAAATTAAAACCTTTCCCATTTCCCAGCTAAAGCCAGGACTCCAGGATATGTATGTGTACTCGGGGGCTTGGAGTCTTTCTTTGTGCTCCCTGTTCCTCACCACCTATTTCACATGTCAGCCTCCACGGCCATCCTGGCGCTCGTGTCCTTTGTCACCCTCCCAACCAACGCGGCTCCATCTGCACCTGGGGCTCAGTGCTGGGAGTGCCACCAGCACTCAGGATCCTCTCCCACCCCAAACCCACCCTGCAGAGCACGGGGACCTCCAGAGTGATGCATTGCAGACTTTAATTTTGCTCCTTCTTGTTTAATCTCGCAGACTCTGTTCTCAAAGCCTCCTCCAAAACCACAGAGGAACAAACGTGCAGAGTCATGAGAGTCCCAGTAAATCACCAGAGTCAGCAGCTCTGCCTGATGCAAGAGGCCACTGGTGTGGGCAGTTTGCAGAGCAGGGAATGCCTGGCCTTTGATTACAGAACAATGCCCAAAGAATGAGATTTTGAGGATTAATATCTTTCTTTGCTGCCATTCCTCCCTTTCTTTTCCCCAGCTGACTGTAAAAGCTACAAATAACAAAACCTTGAGCTTTGCAAAATCAGTTTGATGTAAAATATATAAAATAATCTACCAGTAGATCACTCATTCTTCATGAATATCAAGCACATGTACCCACAAGTGACAAAAACTTTGCTATGAGGAGAGCTGGGACATGTTAATCTGGATTCTGCTCCACAGGAACTCATGCACTTGGCACAAATCCTTAAAGGGTTTGAATAAAAGGTTTAACAAATGAATATCCAACCAGAACTAGAGGAAGGTGGCAGATTAGAAACAAAACCTACTAACCCAGAGTGCACAACAGACAAATGGTGTGGTTACTCTGAAAGGAAAGACAACAAATAACTTTAAGAAAAAGGCAAGAAATTCACCTTTACTGAACTGTACTAAAACAATGCATCCATGAATACCACACTTAGTAGCTAATTTTGGTATTGAAAATATCTTCTGGTAGCTGCATTTTCCAGGCCAGTTGTAGACCAAGAATTTTTTTTTTCCTTTTGCCAATTTTCCTAAAACAAAGTAAGAAATATCACCTGGGTCTACTTCTGCCACATTCCCGTGTATTTACTTTCTGCACTGAGCTGTCATGACCCAATAAATCTGTCTGCACATGGGGGTTGTGCCAATCACCCATCTCTGGACTCTTCAAACCTCTGTTAACACAACTCTGCTGCTCATGGGTGGATTCTCACACAGAGGAAAGGACCAAAGTGCACTTGCAAATGGCAAAGACCAACTCTTAAATTCTTTGCATGGTAAATCCATGCACAACTTTTTCCACTTTTCCATCTCGCTGTCCCTAGAGGATGCATTGGCTAATGACACACTTCTTTCACTGAAACCACACCCCAGGGTGGCCAGGACCATGAGTCAGGAGAGCAAACCTGGTTTTCCAGATTGTGAATAATCTCTTTTCTAACTGATCATGAGAACAAAACACAAAGGTGCTCCAGGATGAGAGATTCAAAGAACAAAACACACAGGTGGTCCAGGAGCAGAGATTCAAATCCTGCCCCTGCCCAAAGGTATCTAGAGGCACAGGCAGCCTCCCACTTCTCCTGTGAGACTCCTTGGTGCACAGTGACCAAGCTTGGCCAAACCCTTTGCAAATCTTTTTCTGACCTGGATGGTCACAACAATTCCCAAAAAAGGGCAGGGAGATAGAAAACATCCTCAGGAAAGGGGAAAATTTAGAGATCCACAGAGCAGAACCTTCAGGCATCACAGTTGTTAAGTCACATCCTTGGAGCCAGCAAAAAGACCTGATGATCCATCTTTTATTTTGGGGGCTGGCCATCCCATCTCAGGGGGAGCAGGGAGATCCATAAAAACCTGGCCTGCTTGGCAGCACTGAGCTGCAGCCTCAGAGGAACCCATCTTTCTTACAGCCTGTGCCATCTTCCCACGTCAAACAACCTCTGACATCTTCTCCTGTCTCTTCTTGGTTTTAATTTGCCATTCTAAATTGAGATACTAGAGCAGGTGGAAGCAACCCAGCTCTGGGCTAATTGGTTCATCATGCACGTTAGGATAATGCTCATTCTGGATTTCGATTAGGTCAGTGTGGAGACTGCCTTGGTCAGAGGCTGTAATGATCTGCTTATTAACTCTGGTGCAGGGTCCTTGACTGTACTCATGTTATTAGAGACTGCAGCTGCCTTCAGCCCTGCGAACCATGGAGTTTTATTGGGCTGTCTAATGTCCTGTGCTGGGCTAAGTGCTCAGTTTCTGTCCTGGCTGGCGCCAGGATTTTGTTTGTTCCTTTCCCATACCTCCAGCCACACAGAAATTGTGTGTGTGTTACTCTGCTGGGCTTTATTCCCGTTCCACCAGTATCCCTTAAATGCTCTGTACCATTAAGGAGGGTGTTTTCTTCACTGAACATGTGATCTGTTTATAATTTTCCTTCAAATTCTGCTATGCCCATCTTCTAGTTTTAATATGCTCACTTTAGACTCAAAAAATTCTTCTTAGGGCCTGATAAAATCCAAAAAAGAACGGAGTGGTTAACAGAGCATAGAAATCTATTTGTGACAAGGGGCAACACTTCATTGTATTACAACTACAGGTATCTTGCTTTTGGGATATTTCACCAAACCTGATTCATTTTTGACAGTAGGCTTTCCACATCTGAGCACACTGTTAGCACTTTCAGTATTTCCCCATCGAAAGTGTTTCCAGAAAAAAAAAGACATTTTCTTGCTTAACTGACTCAAAGATTCTTCTTAATGCTCTCATTGCAATCAGATTTGATTACTGTGATACATTTTTCTGCTCATCTTCCTCTTGTGGGTGTTAGTTCCTTTCAGTGGTTCAGCAAAACTTCTGCCACAGCCTAAAACTGCTGACAACCACAACTCTGATTTCTAGGACTTGCATTGTTCTCTGCTTTGTTTCCCTGTTTATTGATATGAAACCCTTGGTTTCAAGGTTTGATTTTTAAGAATGAAACTCTTTTCTGGGTACAGGGGCAGGATCTTCTGAAATGGATGGGAATGTCCCAGAGATGTTGGGCAACTTCAGCGGGTGTGAGAAGGGCATGAGAAAGTGATGGAGGGCTGTTCAATCAGTGGGAAAGCAAGACTTCATTCTGCACGTGTGCAAGGAGTAAAATGGAGCTTCAATTATTTCCTAGGTGAAAGAAGTTACGATTTTTCTAAGAAAAGTGGTTTTATTAAATAATTCCCTGAAGAAAACAGTTCTAACCTGGGCAATGAAGGGGTTTGTGCCAGGATTTCAATTCAAGATATCTTGGTCTTCTGACACATCCCTGATTTTCCCACTATTTCTATCACCACCAGTTCCCCTCTTTTTCATTCTAGGAGGTGTTAATACCCCTAAAGTTTCCAACAAAGGCATCAAAGGCATTTGGACCAGACAACTGAAGTGATCAGCAGTGCTCTGATTCCACTGCTCCCCATGGCTGTGGTCAAACTCACTGCAAATTTATGCAGAATGAAATGAGACACATATGGATGAACAAGCATGAAAAATACCTCCCCCTAAGTGCTCCAAGTAAAGATTTCATTTTCACAGAGAACCATGCCTTAAATTAAACTTAGCTCATGGAATTTCATCACGTAGCATCCTGGATATCAAACTGCCCAAGCCAGAGGCTCTCTGACCTGTTTAACCCTGACAAGCCTTTGCTCAGCTCCTAATTTAAATGCAAACTTGTGGTTTTAATATTAATTGGTGCAGTTCATTTGTCCACAACACACTGAGTTTCACTACAAATTTCTGTTACTGTCACTCTCACTGATGTTTTCAGATGAGCATCCAACCACTCCAACAGCGTTTGTGAGCATATTGGGCTTTCACTTTTTGTAATGGAAAGGGATTTTGGTTTGGGTTCATTTGTGTTTTGAGGGTTTTCTGGAGAGGCAACAGATTGGTGACTGTTTCAGTGATGCTGTCACAGAAGTCATTGCTAACATCCTTCACTGCAGGTGAAGACTGGAGGTTAAATGGCCAAATCCACACTGCCAGAACTAAAGTAAACAAAACTGGGCACATTTTATTGGAATCTTTAGATAAATGAGCATCACCACCTGAATTTTAGCCCAGTTGTGTTGTTAAAAAGAATTTTGGCTACTCCTCTAATCACCTCCATCCCTTCCTCAAACAATCCTGATGTCCCCAGACTCAACATTGTGTCACTCACTCACTGTGGGTTCATCTCATTTCCCCTGAAGAAAAACCTCTCAGCCTTCTTGCATTTCTAAGGAAGGAGGAACCTTGGTGAAGATTTATGTCCCTTTTTTTTGGACCTGTGGATTGCCTGATATCCTATTTCCTCATGCATGCAGATGGAGTGATTCCTCATTTGGGAAACCTGCCATTCTGAGTACACTCATAGTTAAGGAACAAATTATAAAGCATCCCAAGTGCACTTACCCTACTGAACTTCCCCTTGTCCAGCTTATATGGCATTTAATTAAATTATGCTCCATCGCACGCCATGAAAAAAATAATCAGGAATTTATTTTTTGTAATAAATATCTCTTTCTAAAATGAAGGATAAAATTTAGTCCCTGACCAACATAAAACCCTTCATAGTGAATTGTTCTGGTATTGCCATTCACTGCTTGGTTTATTTGCATCCATCCAGTATCTCCAGGATTCCTAAAGCACCCATTGCAGTGGCATCAAAGGATCCATAATTTGCAAAATAAACTTCGCATGCAATAAAACTATATGAATCATGTCATCTGCAACGAATGTACCAGGGATCTGCATTTCAGAGCTACTAAAAATTTACCTACTGCACACCTCACTTCATTTTTGGTCATTTATTTTAACTTGAATTTGTCTGAGGTTTCATGACTTCATTTTTCTGCAAGTTTCTGCTCCATCACACCATGTATGGAAGGGGAGAAACACCCCCTCAAAGTTTTTTTCATATTTTTAGATAATCTGGGTGGAGTGAGGAGAAAATTAAGCAACATCACAAGAAGTGATTTATCCAGAAGCATAAGAAATTCAGCTTTGAGTTTGAGTCAGAGGTTTCAATCCCAAGACAGAGATTTTCATAAAGTTCTGGGTATTAAATAATGCAAATACATAAAAAATTCCTAAATGTGCATATTTTTAAAGGGAAAAGAGCAAGTAGTCACAGATTAATTACCTGTAAATTCTTATCAAAAGGTACCAGCAAAATGCTCCTACACAGAGGAAAAGGGTGGGGAATAACACGAGTCATAATTTATCAAGGATAATTCCTTAACAAATTTTCCTAACACCTGTAAAATTCTCCAATAGCTTATCTTGTTCTCGTGCCTAAAAAAAAATAAAAAAGTTTCAATGTAAGCTTTAGTGATAGCTATCACAAATTTCCATGGGATAATCACAGCACAAAGCACTGTGCAAATGCACTGTAACTGTAAATTGTCAGTAATTGTGTAATGCCAGCACTGGTTATTATGGGCTGTATTTGATCCATATGCATTCTGCTTGCTTCACTTTGAGTCCATGGTGCCCAGAGTGATTTTAGATAGGAAAGATTTCCACCCCAGACACAAATAAATCATAATGAGGGATGTTGGGCTTGATTCTTGCAAAGCTTACAACAGGCCAAGTTAAGAATTTCAACTTTACACAAAGTTAGAAATTGAGGAATAGGTCTTGGGGGAGGGAGGGGCACCAGGGTTGTTTTGTGTGTTAGAGATGGACTTCCCTTGGTTGATGCAATGATTGCTCCAGAGAAAAACACTTTGAGAGCTTTTTGTGTGTCTATTTTACTTGAGGAAGCCAGAAGAGAGCTCTGAACTGTGCCACTTACAGATCCACCCGAGTACAACAGGACACAAAATCATAGAATCCATTAGGTTGCAAAAAGCCTTTGAGATGGTGACATGGGACAGGACTGAGTACAAATTAAAAATCTTGCTGCCCTGCCAAGCATTTTGCTGAGTAAACTCTGTGCAACAAGCAAAACTAAATTTCTATGCAGCAGCAGGTGTTGAACTTAAAAAAAGCACACCCCAAGCATTCAGTGATTAAGTTCAGATGCCTTCCTTGTTTCCTTTCAAGCCGTAATCCACAGTTTCATTTTCTCAGATTTGTGGGAAAGGTTTACAACTTCACCAGCAGTTTTCAGGAGCAAGAACCCCTAAGAAGTCCTGCTACACCACCCCTCCAGACCAAAACAACTTGTTCTGTCTCCCTACTGCACAGGCTGATCATTGTGTCTGAGTTCCACCCCTTGTCAGGGACAGGGACACATGGGGTGGGAAACCAGGCTGCTCCAAGCCCTGTCCAACCTGGCCTTGGACACTCCCAGGCACCCAGGGACAGCCACAGCTGCTCTGGGAAATCTGTCCCAGGGCCTCACCACCTCAGAGGGAACAATTTCTTACTAGTGGCCAGTCTAAACCCACTATGAGCCATCCCCCTTGTCCTGTCACTGCATGCCCTTATGAATGTTCTTTTCCCATCTTTTTTGACAGCTCCTTTCATCGCAGACAACCTTTATGGAAAATCCTTTCCTTAGGATTTTTCCTCCTGAGAAGCTGGGAGGCCTCAGGAACAAAATGTAACCAATGGTTATCTGCTG
Source organism: Chlorospingus semifuscus (assembly GCA_035048045.1). Lineage (NCBI taxonomy): Eukaryota > Metazoa > Chordata > Aves > Passeriformes > Passerellidae > Chlorospingus > Chlorospingus semifuscus. Next base: position 2,893,168 of record JAWWMS010000287.1, on the reverse strand, counting down.
CTGTGGAATGCAACAG
>JAWWMS010000287.1:2881731-2892398 GCA_035048045.1 Chlorospingus semifuscus | reverse complement strand
ATGCACCTGTTGCATTCCACAGCAGCAGATAATCATTGTTTGCATTTTGTTCCTGAGGCCTCCCAGCTTCTCAGGAGGGAAAATCCTAAGGAAAGGATTTTTCATAAAAGATGCCTGTAAGAACTCAAAGTTGCCGCTGGTACCAGCCACCCTGTGCACAAAAACCTATTTCATGTGGTCATTCCCTTCCTCATCATGTGTTTGAGAAGCTGGTAAAAAAACAGCAACGGGGCTAAAAAATGTACACACAATTCTTTTTTTTTTCTCCTTTCCTCCCTGTGCTGAAATAGCCAAGACTAATAATAATCTGGTTTCATTTGCAAACTGTATATCCTTAGGCTGATCATACGATTCAGTGATTGCAAAACAGAGATTAAAAAAAAAAAAAGAAGTATTTTGGTCGCTCGAGTTATGAAAAAATCAAGAAGTTACTTAACTTCTGCAGCCAGAATTAAACATTTTGAGGTACACAACATATCTGGGGTGAGCACAACAGCTCCTTGACTTGCCTGAGCCCTGATGCCAAAAGATGGAGCAGAGATGGTAATGGGAGCATTGACAATGACACAGAGAGGGGGATTTACTCACAGCCCTCAAAGGTGACTTGGGGACTGAAACCACAAGTTTGGGCTAATCCTGACCCTTGTTTGTACACTCTGAGTGCAAACCAGATGTTCATGCACTTTTATCAGGGAGGGTGGAAAATACTGCTTTGCTCAGGAGAGACAATTCCCCCCAAAACAGCCCAAATTAAGTTACATGTCTGAGGTACAGGTGATCTCCAGAAAGGAATGTGAGGATGGTCTCAGCTGAAAAGCCAAGGGCATCCCACACAGTGTCTGCAAAGCAAAAATAAACCCAAATTCTCTTCTGAAGCTCATGCTTCAAAACCTCCCCTTTACATTTTCCCCCAGTTTTGCTAACACTGAATAAAGCCAACAACAGTGGCACTCAACACTGAGCTCATCAGCATCATCCCCTGCCCTCCTCCTGATGTGATGCACCAGAGTCTGGGTTTGGATGCAACCCTCCCTCTTTGCTTGGTTATTTTGAGATTTATTTTATGCAATGAGCCCAAAAAGCCAAATTCTCCAGTCTGCTTTCCCTGGAAAGTAAATTATTTGCTGGTCTTCCAAAAACCACAAGAATTGGAAGGTGAATCTTTTCATTTCAGGTACTAAAGACTCCAGATCCTGCAAAGCTGAGTAACAAATGCAGCTGACAAAACTATCAGTGGCTCTTTTGAGGTGAAAAATGGATTTCACAATTAAGAATCAATTAGATGCAACCCCACACTTCAATGAAACAAAAATCCTTTATTTTCTAATAATTATTCATTGAGCACCTCCTGCATTGACCACACACTTAGTGCTGTCCACTCTGCTTAATCATCTATTCAAAGGAAATTTCTCTCCCTGATAAGGAGTCAGGGTTGGTTTTAATGGCACAAAATTGTGGGTCTGCAAAGTTTGCTGCTTGTTACACTCATGGTGGTTTGGTAATAGTAAAATCGAGGTTACAGACACCAGGCTGCATAATTACATAATTGTATAAATATATATTAAATTATTAAATAATTATATTTATATAATTATAAATTATATATTTATTTTTATATAATTAAATAATTATATAAAAAGAAATAATTGCAGAATTAAAGGATGGTTTGGGTAGGAAGGAGCACTCAAAAGAATTTTATCCCACTCCCTGCCATGGGTAGAGACAACTTCCACTATCTCAGGTTGCTCCAAGCCCTGTCCAAGCCTGGCCTGGGACAATTCCAGGGATCCAGGGGCAGCCACAGCTTCTCTGGGCACCGTGGCCTCACCTCCCTCACAGGAAAGAATTTTCTGACATTAAGTGTTGGTAGACAGAGTCTCTTCAACCCCATTTAACCCATAATCCAAGCCATTTCAGTTTACATATCTCAGAGAGAGAAAAATGAGAAAAAAGCTTCTGCTTGCAGCACTGGATCAGCTGCAGTCAGGGGTTGTCCAGGACAGAGCAGATTTCATCACCCGCCTTTACTTGTGATGCCTGTTTGGGTTCTTAGAAAAAAAAAAAAAAAAGGGGAAATAAAAGCTTTCCCATGGTGTCTCAAAGGTAGAGAAAAGGAGAACTGAGCTGGAATGGTGCATGTGGGGGCAAACACTGCTGAGCAGAGCCCCAGGATGGTTTGGGTGGGAAGGGACCTTAAAGCCCATCCCAATCCACCTCTGCCATGCCCAGGGACACCTTCCACTGTCCCAGGTGCTCCAAGCCCTCTCCACCCTGGATTTGGTCACTTCCAGATAAATTAAAAGCAATTCTGGGGCCAGACTCACGTCCTGCCTGTGAATCTCCAACACACAAACAGGCATCACCACAGGCCATGGAGCTGATACTTACAGAGGCAGAGGTTCACACAATGCTCCAGAATATCTGCTGGATATAAATATAAATAAGCACTGCTGATACAATTGCACTGTGGGACTATTTGGAGATAAGTAGGGTTATAATGCATCTGCAAAATCAATTTTTCTATCTTGATTTAAAAGTCGAGCCCAAAGCAATTTTTGTTACTTTGAAATTTTTATTTTGCTTTATTAACTCCCCCCAACAGTTGAAAAAGCCCTTGGAATACACTTATTTAAACGTGCCTTTTGTGTTTGTCTCTGCAAAAGAAAAGTTAGTGCTGAATGTTGCCCTTGCCTGTGAACTGCACTTCTGGGGAGAAAATTCAGTCCCTTCCATTTGAGAAATGAAATTTGTTAAGTGCCTGGGCCACAAAGCAGCAATAAGACTGTTGGCAATTTGAAAGACCAAATTAAAAAGGAAAAAAAAAAAAAAAAGCAAACAGCTGAGACACTGGAGTCTAAAAATTATCTATGACACATGCATAGTAAAATGTTTTTACAAATTCTCCAAAGGATTTTTAATTATTACAGATTGTATTAATTAGGTAATTATGCAATAGATTGTTTTGGAACCATTCCCATCTATTATGTATGCAATATTATGTATACATGTTTTTTTTAAGGACTGTCCTGCTTTGTAAACCTCAGGTCCAGCCTGATCCTCACAGGGGCTACAGGCGTGCAAAAAACCCCAATATTTGCCAGAATGGACACTTTTGGAAGCAGAATAACAAGTGTCCTACAGGAAAAGCAGCACAGCATTTTTTTTTTAGGCTAAAAATATTATCTTTAACGAGCATCTGAGGATTAATGACCATCTGGGAAGGGCTGATGGCTCCAAGAGCAGCTCAGGGCCATTAACTCCAGCTCCTCGTTAAAAGGTGCTTACGGGCTTTATGTGCAGCCCTGCCCAGGTAAGATGAGCTCCTGGGCAGTAAAGCATTCATCTAATTGTCTCAAGTGACAATATGGAATTATTGCCACATTTTGGACCAGAATCCCCACCAAAATGTTCATGGATAGTTTGGCAATGCTTTTTTCTTTTTCCTTTTTTTTTCTGTTTCTCTCTGCTTCCACTTTGTGGTCTCCAATTTGAATCTACAAAAGTGCTATCATAGAATGGTTTGGGTCAAAAAGGATCTTAAGGATCATTTCATCCCACACCTCCCACTCTATCCCAGGGTGCTCCAAACCCCATCCAACGAGGCCTTGGACACTTCCAGGGATGGAGCAGCCACAGCTTCCCTGGGAAAAATGAGCCAGTAAACAAAACTTAGAATAACCTTGAGAGCAAACCAAGTATTCATCGTCTCTAAATGAGTTTCTGCAGCTTTTAATCAGTCAGAAAAGACTCAGAAACCTCTCAGAAAACTCTCTTCTTCTTCTTGCCCTTTCCAAAGCCACACAGGAAAATTTTACTACCTGTGCTCATGAGACAAACACAAAACTCTCTCACATTTGGAGAGGAACAAGGTGAGTGTGAACCAAGGTCTTTATTTAAACATCCAGTGATAAATGCACATCCTAAAACCCATATGAAAAGCATGACTTCTCAGCCTTGTTGTGATAGAATTTATATCTGCTTTAGTCTCTTTCCCTACCTCTGTCCTCACCAGACCTCATTATTTGAGACTACACCACTGGAAAGATTGCCCTAAGGAAAAAAAAAAAACCAAAACCACAAACAAAACCCAAATGACCAAACCCAAAAAAAACCCCAAAAACAAAACTCATAAAAACCCAACCAGCAGTAATATTGACCAGGAAAAGACCTGGTGACTATTTCTCTACCCCTTCCCACATCTCACTGACCCCAGAGCAGCTCTGCTGAGACAGCCACCTGCAGCACCCATGGGCTGCAGGACAGAAGGCAGCAGTCCTGTGTTCACAAATCAGACAAAAAAGCAGTTTTTAATTTATTTAATCAGCAGTTATTAAGACCAAGAGGAGACTCTGTCCATGCCCTCAAGGCAGCTGGCCTGAGAGAGGCTGGAGGGAGCAGAGTTCTGCTGGTGGGAAGGCACTGCAGGGAGGGTCAGATGAATCCCAAAACCTAATAGGAACTGAAAGCACTAACTGAGCCTGGAGAAGAGGCTGGAGGGTTCCCTATGACATTTGCAGGGGAAGAAAAGAACCAAGGAGAAGACAGAAAAAGAAGCTGGTTTGGGAACATTTTGTAGACTTCATTAAAAAACATTTTGAAGAATGTGTGGTTGAAGAGAGACCACAAATTCCACTAGTCCTGTAAAATCCCAGTCCTCACCATGATACCCATTTCTAACCCAGCCATCAGGGGGTAAAATCCCCTCACCACCTCAGTGCTTCTTCCCAAGAAGAGTTATTGATCCCTGATCAGTTCTCCTTAACCTCATTAACACTGTTTTAACTGGCACTCGTTCCCTGTGCCATCCAAGCTAGATATTCCCTTGGACTGAGGAACCATGTACAACATCAGTTCATGCTTCCAACACTGGAACTCGCTTGCCAAGTTTTCAAATGCGTTAAATCCTTAAATACACAAAACAGAACACCCTCACCTTGGATTTCTAGCCAGCACTTGATATTTTCGCTCATTTTCTGATACATTGTTCATGAAAGTGGAATCCTGGTCTTCCCCCTCCTTCCTTTTGGCATGTTTAAACATTTTAAATTGTTACTCCAGTAGCCCACTAAATGATTTTGTTCTACTTCACCCACATTGCTTCATTTCTTGTATCACTGCTTGTCCTTTGATTACAATTGCAAATGGAAAATGTTTGAAAGTTGGTTTTGTTCTGAGAGCAGCTCGAAGCGAAGTGAATTAGTGGATCAGCCTATTTGGCAAGTGAGCCCCCAGCTCTGAGGGTACTGTAATAAATTTAACACTCACACACTGAAGCTCCAAGTCCACATTGCACAACCAACACCTATTACAGTGTCTAATTTAAAGATAGTTGTGGCCTTTACCCCAGATTTGCAACACCTAAATAAATGGGGCTATTCTCATTAACCAAAATATTTCCTCAGTCTAGCTCTCATGAAACAAATTGGCTGTTGCCCCACTGCAGCATTAGGGGACAAATCTGAAAGTAAAACAGGGAGAAGAGGCACAGAGGTTTATTTTGTCCACATGTCCCATTTTGAATGTCCTCAGTGCCCACAGTGACATTCCCACAGCAGAGACGGTGTTGGAGGCTTCCCTCCCTCCTCACCCCCTCCTCTTTTCTTCCAACCATCTTGAAATTCAGATTAAACAACACTCCCAGAATAAGCTTCTTTTTCTGCTGTTTCTAACCCAGATTCCCTAAAGCATTTCCAGCGTGCACTTGTGGGCAACCTGAGCCATCAGCCTGGTGACAAGTGGCTGGCAGCGTCACGGCGCCGCGCAGGCCGAGCCTCCATCTGCATCCCCTGAGCTGTCCCCCAGCACAGCCCTGCCCAGGGGACAGCAGCACAGCCACACCTGGTCCCCAGCACCGATTCTGTGCGAGGAGCAGCTTGTTAGAGCTTGTGAAAGCTGCTCCTTCCCAAGCAGATGGGCTGGAGCAAAACAAACAGGAGCCATCCGCGGGCGCTTGGCAGAGCTGGCGCTGGCCTGACGTCAGGGCTGTCCCTGCTCCCCACAGCACAGCTGGAGCAGGGATGACACACTCCTGTCACCTTGGGTGCTCAATTCAAAGGGATGATGGGTTGGTTTGACCTCGGCAGCAGAAGGGAAGGACAGCTGACAAACATAGCACCGGGATGAGGCCTCAGCGCAATGTGGGGTGCTCGGCTCTGCTCAGGAACTGTTCCCACTCTTTTCCTCTGGTGGAATGTGGGAACCCAGAACATCCCTCTGGCTGTCCTGGATTGCCAAGATCCCTGCCAGGGGGCTCAGAAGCTCTGGCATGGAGCCCAAAACACCTGTGGTTTTGATTATGACCCATGGAGCAAATTACCAACCTTATATGAAGATCAACAAGCCACAACAATTTAAGCAGAATAATAGCGAAGTTATCATGGGGTGGAAAAGTAACTTTAGGGTTTTGGTATGGGGGTTCAGGAGGCAAGATGGAGGGAACTGGGCATGTCCAGCCTTTCTCCTTCTTCTTGGCCTCCAGCTTCTGCTGTAATTGTGGCACTTTTAGATTGGTTTAGAGTAGAAGCTCACTGTCTAACATAGGTTATAGGTGTTGGGCAGTAATTGTAAACATTGTATACGTAGTTTATAGTATAAAGACATAACACTGCCCTGGGGCAGACAGAGTGCCTCTGTCTGTCCTGCTGAATGGACCTCGGCAGGACAGGAGAAAGAATTTTATAGATAAGGAACAATAAACAACGTTGAGAATGAGAACTGAAGAGCTCTGACTCCTTCTTTGAGCGCTGGGCTGGGAAAAGAGAATTTCTAATGCATCTCAGGGTCACTGTGAGCAGCTAGAGATCCTGACAGTGGAACAGCAATTTGCAGGTCTGAACACCTCAGAGGAATCCCAGAGTTTCCACTCTACACAGAATGGAGAGCCACCAGTGCTCACAGAGCTGGAGGCTAGCACCCCAGGGCTTCACCCAGCACCAGACCCAGTGTCCTGCTGCAGGAGCACCACATCTGTCATTTACCTCTACACTAACAGCTCCTGCCAAAATCCTACAACCCTTTCAACTGCATCCCCTTGGTGATACAGACTTTAAAAACACATGCCACCATGAAGTGCCTAGCATGCTTCTGCTGCCACGTGTTTTGTCAGGAGATCAAAACATGTTAGCCTTGAAGAAAGACACAAAGTACAACTTCCCCAATCCATCAGGGGAAGAAACACACCCAACAGAAGCACAGTGTTCTTGTGATGTGATTGGAACTGGGTGACCTTTAAGGTTCCTTATAAATCAAATAATTCTGGGATTCTGTGCCCACTGTCAAGCTCAGAGGTACAAGAAGACCAGGCTGCAGGTCTGGTTTTAAACCCTGTGACAGAACTGCCCTTACACTGAAATTTCATACTAGCAGTGGTCTCTTCACACCACATCCCTTCTCCTCATCTCTCATGCTAAGCTTTTATATGGAAATGATCCCATTTCCATATAAGTCTCAAACATTAATACCTCCATAGAAAGATGGGTTAAAGAGGGACAAAAATGCCACCTTCACATCTGTTGCATGAAGCAGCATGGATTTTACAGCAAAAATCCATCTTTATGTACATATTGAGGCAAAATGTTTGTCTTTACTTAATTTTATTATTACAGATTTGAAATCAGGGCTGTTGCATAAAGATCCAATGCACCCAGAGGTTTCACTCTTCAACAAGATATGAAAAGTTGTCAAGTACGTTGAGGTCAGGTTGGACAGAATGGAATAGTTACAGACATAAATACAAGATAAAGAGAGACCAAAAGATCTACCTTTGGTATGTGCAGTGATTTTTTCCTAAGAGATTCAAGAGCGGTATCAGTGTTAGGAGTAATTTAAGGGTGCAAATACATGAATGCATGGTTAAGAACAAATGAAAAATGAAAGCACTTTTTCTTTTACTTCCCAGCTGAAAGTAGGTGCATTTTATGAGAAAACATCCATGTAAAACACACAAAATTTGTATGATATTAATATTTCGCTCCCATACCTTAACAATTTCTCTAATAAATAACTGGGGCTGTACACGCACCATTAGTAAACCTTCAGAATCATAAAAAGGAAGAAGAAAGTTAAGCTAGTATGGCTAATTAAAATTAGTTTGTTGGAAGTTTAATCAATTAGCCCAGAGTTTTCAAGGCAATATTGCTGCTATTCACGCTCAGTGGAAGCACTTTCAGGCAGCCCTTTATTGCAACATCTCTGTTCAGATGACCTTTACTTCATAAAGCACTGAGCTAAACATTTCATACACAGGGCAAAATCTGTTTATTGAAGGATGCCAGGGGACTGTCTTTAGGAATGTGATTTGGCTTCACTTGGGTAATTTACCAAAGACAGAAGAAAGTTGCAAACCTATTTGTAGGCTTCATTTGAAAGCCATGCCATTTCTTTGTAATGCTCCCTCATCTCAAGATTTGAGCTGTGGTTCTGCAAATAAACCTTCTCCCAGACATGTTCCAGTGATTGTCTTGATAAACCAAAAAAAAAAAAACTCCACCACAAAACACAGGACAAACAAACAAACATCCTTCCACACAGCAGATGCTTTCTCAATTACTTAATTTGACTTTTGGGTAATTCAGACATGATTTCAGGGAATAATATTTTCCAGACAGAACTTATTTATTAAGCAGTTTGTGGTCGGGCATCAATTAACCAAAACAGGCAGCACATCTTTGGGAGGCACTGGTTTCCCAATTCAGACAGGGGGAGAGATAAGGGTGTTGACATTGCCACAGGGTCCCTAATTCCAAGGTGGGTCCCCTGTTGAGGACCCACCCTGGAGCCTGTGAAAGCCAGACTGTTGAAACAGCACCTGACATTTCCCCCTGAACTCTGGAGCATTTGCTGATTCACTGCCCACACAGGGGAAAAAAAGCACATTTACAGCTCACAACAGTGCCCTGCCTGGCTGAGTGATGTGAAACAGATTTCTGGGCTCGCTGTGGAAATCCCAGCCCTTCTTTTTTTGCTAATTTGCAGCCCAGTTTTGAAGTTGGCTGTTCTGCGGTGAATGGGATGAGCGGTTCCAAACCGTTCTTAAAAATAGGAAGAAATGTGTAAATCCAAAGATAAATAGTGTGAGTTCATCCCACTGTATTTGAGCTGCATGAGTTTGTGTTGGGTGGAGGGGTGAGGATGGGTATCAGGGAAGGGTTTTTTCCCTCTGAAGGATATTGGACACTGCCCAGGTTCCCCAGGGAATGGGCACAACCCCAAGGCTGCCAGAGCTCCAAGACAGTTTGGACAGCACTGCCAAGGATGCTCAGGATGGGATTTGGGGTGTCTGGGCATCCAGTTGGACTCAATGATCCTTGTGGGTCCCTTCAAACTCAGGATATTTCATGATTCTACTCTATGTTCTATCCTCTAGTGAGCCTTCCATGGGCATTTTGTACTGCCCAATCACCAAAGCCTGAACCAGGACCAAGTTACCCTGTTTATCCCATACAATACTGAGGAATTCCTCAGGAAGTGGAAAAACAGCTCTGGAGAAACCTGATCTATTGAAAAGTGACCCTGCACATCTCTGCACATGGAATGAGATGGGCTTCAAGGTTCCTTCCAACCCAATTCTGGGATTCCAGGATTTCCTTTCAGAAAACCTGGATATAGTTATACCTCCCTTCTTTATCTTTCCTATACTGAAAAGTTACTTAGTGCTGAAGCTGATTTTAATCTTTAAATGAATCCCAAAACTCTTGAACAAGCTTGGTAACTAATGATCCAGTTTCCAAAGTTGCCTAAAATTAATTGGGGAAAAAAAGCCACTAAACATTGTGCCATAAATATTCCATTCAGTCACTACTTTCACTACCAAAATGGAATCCAATTTTACCCCTTCCGCTCCCTCTTTTCTTTACTTTAAATACCGTTTCATGATGATTATTTTTTTAAGTAAATGCCTGGTACATACCCAGCCACAAAAGTGAAATACCAAGCCCTGTTTTTCCTAATTAGCTGTGATTGTCTTGTACAAATTCTGGAAGAAGGAGCACCACATTGATAATTTCTAGAGGTAAGAAGAATTTATGTTGAAACAAGTGTCCCCCAAATTATATTTCATTTATTATTCTCTTTGTATTCTCTTTGACAAATTTAGTGGTTAATCAGAGCAGTTAACTGCAATGCACACTTTCTGCAAATTCTGGATATTCTTTTAAAAATATCATTGCTTGTAAACAATTCAGAAATTCAGATTTAACTCTAGTTTTCTAATCACCAAGAACCTCAGTTGTATTTGACAATTCCTGTAAAAGATACATTCCCATCATCTATCACCTAATAACACGTTTTCAGGAATGGAAACTTAGGTAATATGCTATTAAAAGACAACTTGTATTAAAATAGTTATATATATCAGAATAAAGTGAAATTCTCTGTATGAACACAAATCCCAGCAAAAAGTGGAACTCTTTTTAATGCAGTTAAAAATTTCTTGACAGTTTCTTTAAGTTTAAAGGTTTGAAAATAATGAGACTTGTATTAACATTTGCCTATAATGATAAATACACATATTTTTCAAGTCATAAAGGTGAAAAATATCAGCAATATCCTGAAAAAATGTCTTTAAAAATTATAAGGCAGTTATGGTTATTCCTAGAAAGTAAACCAGACTTTCATAAATTCCCAGCTAAATGCTGCCAAACCAAATTTTATCAGTTTCTCTCATGCAA
>JAWWMS010000287.1:2863346-2881631 GCA_035048045.1 Chlorospingus semifuscus | reverse complement strand
CAAATATTCCATTTGCATTCTTTCCCTCTGTTTTTGGGTTGGGTTTTTTTGGTTGGTTTTTTTTTTTTGGGTGGTTTTTTTTGTTGTTTTGTTTTGTTTTCTGAGACTCTGAAATTAGCAGTGTTTATTCAAAACCCCATCCCAAAAAGCAAGGGTTGGGAAGCGGAAAAAAACCCCTATATTTATCAAATTCAGTAGCATCAGATAGGAGAGATGACAATCACTGAGATAAAAATCATTAACTTATGTTTCATGTAAAGTACTGTCTGGCCTTTGAAGTTTGAGAATAGTGGGACAGGACAAAAGTGTGTCTGCAGCTTTTCCATAAATTGTGAGAAGGCTCCTTTTTGGGAAACTGAGAAACTTACTTTTTTTAAAATGACCCAAGTTATACACACACATTTATATATAAAGTGTCATGAGTTATTTTGGTGATTTTGGACCAGCATCACATAAATAAAACTTAAACGCATGAAAGTCAATATTTTGCTTTTCTACTTCTCAGCCTTTTACATCAATTACACTAAATAATGAGAATTTGGGAGTTGTTATTACAACCCTACAGCTTCAATTACCTTCATTCCAAAGAACGTTTTCAAGCCAAAAATATTTAAATTGAGAGAAGAAATTTCTAACAAGGTGCTGAAGTTGGTCCCTGTCCTGGAGCCCCATGGAAGTTAATTCTCCCTGTCACCAAGAATCTTTCTTTTTAACCCAGTGAGAACAGAAAATACTCATAATTGAGACTCAGAAGCAAAATATCAGCTGGATATTTCGCTGTCTGCCTGTTCTCACCCAAGTTCACCACGGTCAGAGAGTTCATAGAGTGCACAAAGAAATTCAGAAGGCAAAAAGCAGGTGTCTGGCTTAGGTGGGTCTGAAATGCTTTCTCAGGTGCATTTATTGTATTGAATAAAATACAATCTCACTGCTAGAGAAGGATTTTAAATACCTAAAGCATATGAGGTATCTCTGGAACAGAACTCAGCTACCACTTTGCCAGAAAACCTCAACTACACATGAAGATTAAAAAGAAGCCAAACAAACAAGTAAGCAAAAAACCCAAACCAACAACAACAATAAAAAAGCAAATTAAGCTTTATAAACTCAGAAGTTGCAAGGTTTCAGTTTAAAAAGAAGTATTAAAGCAATAATTTACGTAATTCTTCAATAAAGCCCCAAGACCAACAGTTTCTCAAGTGGCAACACCAACCTGGACTCTTGTCTACACATACAAACACCAAAGGTAAAAATTTTTTTAAATTACTGGGGACCTGTGATGAGGCCTGACATGTGCAGGGATTTCCACACTCAGATTCTGTCTGTTCTTCCAGGTGCCTCCTAATTAGTTTTCCTAACTATTATTTTAGAGGAAAAGGTCATCTGGTCCACAAACAGAAGGAAAGCTCCATAATCGTTATTTCCCAGAAGTTACCTAGAATAACTTATAACTTATCCTCGTGGGATAAACCCACAGGGTTTTTTTCAAGTTTATTAAAGTCTTCCCCATGTTCCTGCCCTTCCCTGTTTGGAGATGCCCACATCTGTTCCCAGGTTCTTCTTTAAGATGAGGTATTTTCACTTATGTTCATACTTTGCAGCTCATTATGCTTCCAGACCTGTTCTGTCTCGAGGAGTTTGAGCCATCTGAACCCCTTGGGAAATGCATCCTTCATGTTTGAAGCTCTCCAGGTGTTAATTTTATCTGAGACAATAGAATCAGCCTTTGAGCTGGAAAAACACAGGAGATGATCTAGGGCTTTGGCCATTCTTTAACATCCTTACCCATAATAATTGGGTTAACCTTCACCCACACAATTCAAAAAAACAACTGGAAACTGAAAATGAAGTTCTTCCACCTCTTCTCTCCTTCTTCAGCACCAGATTTAAGTGAACAAAGGCCTAATTTTCAAGGGAGTTAAACAGAAACCACATTGACATTTAAGGATATTTCAGTTTCCACTTTGACATCTAAATAAGTAGCGAGATTCGCAGTCGTGCTTAGAGCAATGGGAGCAGCAGAAGGCTGAGAACATTTGGGAAGCTCTCCCCGAAACTCATAAAAATTAGCAAGACTAATTATAAGCAACTTCACTAAGCTCGATTCTTAGACATTTTAAATGACATCAGGGCTGAGCGAAGGTTTGGAATTTCTCAGAAGCACACAAAATGTATCTGCTTATGTAGAATTCACCTTTTTTCCTCTTTTTTTCTATGCCCCAAGCCATTTTTTAACTCACGCAGTTAACAGTTCAGGTTTTGTTGTTTTTACAGAAATTTCCACCATGATGTTCAAGATCATTGTCCCTTCACTGATTGAAAGGTTTTACAGGAAATTTCCTGCTCTGCTTCAAAGTGGCTCAGTCCAAAGTGATTGTTTTGAAGAAGACACCCAAAATGGACAGCAGCAAGCAGCTATTTATGAAGAATCAATAAAATTTTGATGCCAGGGTTATTTCCACAATTTTTAACTGTAAACACTACCCAGAGAATACACATGATCTTATACTTGCCTCAATTCCACCAGGGTCTTACCATCTTTATAAAAATCTATTTCTATGACTACAGTATAAATGGATATTCAACTTTCATCAGACACACACTGAAAAGCTGATGCCCTGCAATTTTCCTTACTTATGTTCTTTATTTTTCACATTTAAATCTTGTCATTTTAGTCCAATTCATAAAGAAACCTGCCTGAAAGGAAGTGCTCAAATTTATTGTTCTGTTTTACTGACTGTGTACCTGAAAACCTACAACTTCATGCTATCAGAAAGTAGATGAACGAACCCACTCAAGGAAAAAAAATAAAAGAAAATTCAAGGATGAATAAATGGCAACACACAATTCCCCTCAGCAGCCTGACCTGAGCATCCCAAGGGAGAATCATTTTGTTAAGAATGAGTGCAGCATGTTTGGGAAACGGTGCACTGTCAATATAATCTTTACAATTACAGTCATATGATCAGTGCATCTGGAAAATAACAGTCAAGTGATTAGTCTGAACTTTGCCTGGATCGGGCAATTTTTACACGGCTCTGTCAAATGTCAGACCTCCTTCTCCCTCACCAATTTCAGCAATGTTGCACCATGATTTCAAGCAGTGAATCACGCAGCCCTGTGCCAACCATCTGTTTCGTCTGCCCCCTCAGTGTCTGGAATGAGACGACGGAGGGCAGGGCAGGATTTCCAGAGTGGCCATTAATGTTCCTGGAGGAGGGGCCCTGGCGACAGATTTTCCATCCGAAATCATGGGCTGCTAGAAACTGACAAGGGCTGGAGAGGAGTGAGTAGCAACATAATGCGAGGAAGAAGAATTAATAAAGGAAGAAGGAAAGAACAGAAGGGAGGAAAGGACTGGGAAAAGGAAATGGGGAGGAGAAGAGGTAAAGGAAACGTGATGATATGAAGGAAGGAAAGCAAAAAGAAAGCAGAATCCCCTCTTCTTATCCAAATCCCCCGGCACCTTTTCTGTTGGGTTGGTTGCTTGTTTTTTAGTGAGGAACAATTATTAAAACAGACTTGCAGTGCCCACTAAAAATTCCAGCAGTCTTGGAAGAGATAGCAAGACGAGCACAGGAAAAAATGACAAACAGAAAAGGAATAAGACCGCTCTCAAGAGTTCCATTTTAAACCAGGTACCTGCAGAAGAGCAGGGATAAAGAAAATACTGGGCTCTGGGAAAGTGGAAACATGGAAACAACAGGGTGGCTGAAGGATTCTTGCAGATACTTCCTTTCCATAGTCATGTCCTACAAATTCTGGTTGTCATGCCAAAACATTTCTGAGAACCCTCAAAGTGCAGATCCAGACTTCCTTTAGACAGACAAGAATATTTGGATAGAGAAATACCACACTTTCTACAAAACAATCCCCCAAATATAAGAAAAAAATAAATATCAATATTTTGGGTAGAATTATTCAAGAAGCAAAACAAAGCACAACACAAATATACAAACTCCATCTTCACTTTCTGTTTTTTGAGTTACACCAAGCATTTTCCTACATTGCTCCATTGTGATACTGAGCACAAAACTGAGAAATTCATTCCCCTGGTCAATCTTTCAACAGTACAAGCAGAGATGTCCCTCAGCAAAAAGGAGGGGTTTGAATTGCACATGAATGAAGAGAGGTGGATCAACAAATCGGTCTCAGTTTCACTAAAGAAAGCAAAATATTGCCACAGAAATGTATTGTGCTTTTCTACAGTTATCAAAAATGCAACATAAATCTAAGCCTGTGACAGTAAAAGCATTTCTCTGAATATCAACTCATTTTCTGAAGTAGACTAGTTGGGAAATCCAACTTACTACTATCCAGAAATAATTAATTAGCTCCATAAACCTAAATTGTACCATTTGATCTGTTGTCAGAACATTTGACATCCATAAAATAATAACAATATTAAGCACTTCAATCATGTATAAGGAAGCAGACCCTGAATTGTGTTACTTGGCTAACCCAGAGGCATTGTTTTGCCAAATTTGGCCAAATATATCACTATCAGAAGAGTTCTGTATTTCACACAAATCAATGTGTAATGCTGCTGCTACTGAACAGCACAATATTTCTGTCTAAGCATCATCTAAACATTTTTTAATAAGCATATTTTGTGAGATAAAAATAAGTATCAAATTTCTCATAGTATTTGTAGCATTCTGGAGTGACTATTATTAAAAATAACTTTTTGAATGTTTATTTCTATGATAGGACTTTTTAAATATTATTTGTGTACTGTATAAAAAAAACCTTGAAAAAAAAAGAGAACAGTTCAAACACTAATTTACCCGGGATAAGAGGATAAATTAATTTTTTGGGGGGAGGGAGATAGATAAGGTTATAAAAACCTTATTTACAGCACTATAATTTTTTATTTCCATTAAAAATTGCAATATAAATATGGTAGTTGCTTGCAGGTGGATTTTTTCATCCCTCAAAGTAAATTTTGGTGAACAACTCCAATTAAAAAACAATCCAAAATATTTTATTTTATGTGACAAATAGAAGTTAAATATTTTTGAACAGGAACAAACCAAATTTTTAAGCAATCATCAAGTTGTGTTCTGATTTTTGCATCCTCGATTTTGCACCTGCAGTCAAGCACAAAATTGTGGGCACAGTCAATTGTGAGAGCATCTCACTGTTTGATTGTACCAGCAAATTAAACAGTAACTGGTGATGCCTGGCTGCTGTCTGCTGCACCCATCGTGGAGCTCAAAAGCAAAATTAAAATAAAAGCTTTTAAAATAAAATGTGTTTGCATCTAAAGAAAGTTCCCAGGGTTCTTCCTGCATTTAATGGCACGTTCACACACTGGATTGGCTGGAAGTGGCCAAGAGACTCCTTTGTGAGCTGAACCTGCATCAAGATCATTTTGAAAAACAAACTTATATTTGGATTTACAATCCTAAGGTAAGTTTTCCTCCTGCAAAGACCCCAAGTTGATTTTCAGCACTTTTTTTCTCTTGTGACCCTTTCCATCCTCAAAGTTCACAGCAAAGGTAAGTAAACACAAATATAAACTTGGTGGATTATTCTGAGACAAGGCAGTAAATCTGTTTGATTTCCAGCTTAAAAACCTATGGATATGGTGAGCAATTTCTATAGCTCACCCCTGTCTATCCAATGCTAGATGCTGTTTTCCTATCACAACCCCAAAAATCCACCGTTCACGTTCAGGATAAAGTTTGCCCACCAGTTCAGCTTGGCACTATGCTGCAGAGACATCTCCTTGTCACTGTCTTTGCTTTCTGACAGCTTTCAGGAGAAGCTATTACTACTCACAGCAGTGGATTTGACAGAGAAAAATATGACTTTCATAATTAATCTGCAGTGACTTTTTTGTGTTCAGAGAGGAGCAGCAGACTCTCATTTTTATCCCATTTCTGTTATCCCATAAGATATTTTTAGCAGTCAGGAGCAGGCTACCATTAATAGCAAAGTGGACCTGTTTGAGACCTCTTTGCCATCCCAATCTGATTGTCTGCTTGCAGTTTTGGGAACACACACTCTTAATTCCATGTGGAATATGAGCATTCACCGTGCTCAAATGCCAGGACACTTCCACCACTTCCCTATGGCTTCTGCAGTTTGCTTTCTTCAGGACTCCTGTGTTTCTCCTCTACTATCTCCTCCTTTTCTCCTCACCCAAAAGGAAGTTGTTCTCAAAATTCTTAGTTTAATGAGGGGTCATTTTGGTGGAAATTGTCCCCTCATATATAATTCACAACATTGATTATTCCAGTATTTTGTAAATCACAAGGTCATGGAATGGTTTGGTTTGGAAGGGACATCAAAGCTCACCTCATCCCAACCCCTGCCATGGGCAGGGACACCTTCCAATATCCCAAAAACCATCCAACCTGGCCTTGGACACTTCCTGGAATGGGTTCTTCACAAATGAGACAATGAATATTTGCTCAGTGCTTCTTCCCTTGATGCTGGCAGTTCTCAGTAAACCCATAACCCTTAATTGGAGTATACTGTAAAAAAGTGATTATTTAATTTTTACGGAGCAGGGGAGAGAAAAATAACACTAAAGGGACAGGCAAAATGTTACTGGATCCGTGGGAGCATCCAGAGATCACACTACTGTGAGAAGACACACTGTTTTAGGAGAGAGTCAATGATACCTAAAATTTCATTAGGATGGCCTCTAGATTTTGATATACAACCAGTCAGAGTTCACCCAACTCTGATCTGGGTTAAACTGAATATCATGTATCATTTGATTCATATTAATAAGAAAATAAATTTCCTTTTCCACCCAGAAAGATCAAATAACATAATAATAAAAAGAATCTGCAATAACTTTTATTTTTTGAGTAAGACTGATGAGTTTGTTCTATTTCTAATATTAGCCAGAAGTCTCAGGGAGACAAGAAAGATGTAAACATTTCCCTGGGAATTAATCAAACAAAACAGTAAATAACCTCAAAACATTGTTTTGTTCTTCTAAAGATTGAAAAAACAGAAAATTCTTTGGTTTCTTGTCCTCGTTTCAGTCTCTGGTGGGTGAGGCTGCCCATGTTTGTAGTTAGGCAGCCAGCTAAAAGTCACGATAAAAGCAAATGTTGTAAGTACAAAGCACAGAAAAGCCCAAGTCTTCCTTTAATGCTTTACTAGCACTTCACTAATAGGCCCATGGGGTGCAGTCAGTCAATAATAACCCAATAAAATCAATAACGATAAACAAGAGTCAGTGTTCTAATAAAAGCAGAATTTTTAAAATCCAAACCAGCTGTTCCAGCGCTGTGCACAAACACAGGCCTGGTGCAAGGGCTCTCTCTGCTTCCAAGGATCTGTGCTCAGCTGCCAGTCCCACAGGCAGCTTCCTTGGAGGAGACAGAAGAGATGGACAGCACACCATCAAAATTTACCGCCAAGGTGAGCACACACATTTACTGCTTGCTTTCTTCCATGACTTTAATGACACTCTGAGTTTGGGGGTTTTTTTGGTTTTTTTTTTCCGTATTTACTTCATGAGGTTTATTTGAAACAAAAACTGGGAAGATTTTTCTGCACTATTTCCAAGCAGAATAGAAGATTATAAATAAAGAATTTGGTCAACTATGAAACACCTTCCTTGGGTTAAAGTTGGACCTTTCCTACATAACTACTCAGACAATAAATTCACTGTTTCTTTCCCTGAAGGAACACACTACAGAAAGTTATTTGCAGAGATGAGGAGGAACAGAACTGAAAAATCAGAGGTAGTATCTTGGCTGTCATAAAATTAAGAAATATCTACTCTGATTAAATGATTTTATCAGATCGTGTCACTTTTACTTTTAAATTCCACAAATATCTAAAAATTAAAGTATATCAAAGTGAAGAAAAATAGCAACAAGTATCTCAAAGGTACACCATAAGTTACTCTGTACTGTTCAGAAAAAGATTCTTCCAGCCTTGGAAGGTTCATTGCAACCTTGTCCATGTTACAGGAGGAAGACCTTTCCATTTCTTAGGGAAAAAAAAGAAAAATGCCAAACTTCATACAACTTTTAAAATTATTGAAATATTTAAGGAATATTAATTGTCTCTGACTTTACAACCAAGTCTAACTTAATATTTTAACATTATTCCTTTGATGTGTAGAGTTTTTATTTCTTTTTACAGAGGAGAGAATTGAAACACAGGTTTATGCTTCATCCCAATTTTATACATTACACAAAGCTTTAGAGTACTTTGATTTTTCCACTAAAGGCACCTCGGTTTCCAAACAGAAATACAAGACATTTGCAACCAGAAGTAGTTCTGCCTACTTCTGATACCACCAATGAGAAAGAAACTACTGCTGGAAGTCTTGGGCTGGTGACATCACAAAACAGGGGAAAAAAAATCAAAACAACTTGAACAAATACCAACTACCTGCATGGACACAAAGTAGTGTTCAAATGTGTTACTACCACAAAGAGAAGGGAGTGAGAGACTCTTAGCAATGGAGTAGTGAAGTAAATGGGTTGCACATATCTGCTAAAAATTATTCTAAAAAATTTTTTGCAAGACAAATTTTTCACCCAGCTCGCTTTGCTGAGTGTTTGGCCAGTGCACAGTAAAGTCTGACCAGGAGCTGTTACACAGAGGTTCTACCAAACCAGTGCAAAATCTGGTGCCAGATTGACACATTCTAATCGAAACTAAAGCTGAAGGAAAATAAAGGTTTTAGCCCACTTTCAGTGGCACAGGTAAGAAAGGAAGTCACAAAGGCTACAACTCTAGAGAAAAAAAAGATAATTTTCAGCAGTTACACCATAGTTGGATATCCTGATGAAAATTCTTCAACAGACAACATTGGCTCTCATTTATACTCAAAAAATCCACCCCTCTAATGGCAAAAAGGACGTGCCCTATCTTTTCCCTATCTACCCTTAGACACATTTTCTTAACTGGGTGATGAAATTTATCTTCTAATATACAGCTTCTTCTGAATGCTCTCTGACAAACCCCATCAAAAAGTGCTCTGTTCTGCTCCAATCATATGTGGAGTAATGGTTTACTCATTTTCTGCATGAAAAGATGGGCACAGTACTTTGCAGAAACCATCAAACCTCTAATTTCGTGTGCTCTTCCTACAGTGCTCCTTTTGCCAACATCATTAATTGCACATGCCTCTGCTGCATATACTAAGAAACACAGGCCTGGCCAAAAGCAGCTCCTGGCACCATCACCACTCTGATATATGCACTTCAGCTTAACAATATGATCAACACATGGTTTTGAATCTTATTCAAAAAACAAAAAGTTTCACCGTCTCTGCTATTAGTGGAGAAAGGAAAAGTTCTCCAGTTCAAGGTATTGCTTAGGAGGGAGCAGAGAACGCCTTATTAGCACCAACTGAGGGGCCACAGCTTATCCTTTTGGCTGAAGTAGAGTGGTACAAGGTTTCTAACATTCTTCAAGACGTCCATTATTTTACCACAGAGACACAAGTCCAAGCTTTTTGTGCATTTTTATGAGGGAGAGGTGGGGACATCCAATCAGACGGAAAGGCGCGCTTACGTGCGCGCAAAATGAATTACGCCGACGTCTGTTATAAATCTTTAACATAGCTCAGGAGATCAATTAAGATGTTCAAGCAGCTACAAAAAGGATGATTGAGGCAAATGGCAACATCAGGATGACCATATGGTAAGGGAACGCCAGAACTGCGTGGACATAAAACGCGAGCCATCGGAGCGCCACCGCTAACGAAACAGCGAGCGGGAAACGAGGCAAGATAGTCTGAGGAATATCAGGAGGAGGGAAGAACAGCTTGGGATGGAGGATTCAGTGGTATCAGGCTTAAAAAAATGAAAAGTGCCTTCTTATTCCTGTAAGTCACAGGTTCAAGGTGTTGGCACGACACAGAGTTGACTATCCCGACAGCAACAGTGTGGGTGAAGGCGTGGCTGAATGTTTAAAATAATTATATTCAGTACAAGACCATCAACTGTAAACAGCAGAGATTTTATCATCTTTCTCCCGATCCACAGGGATGAAATGAATTAACTGACTGGCCCTTTTGAGCATCTCAGACAGCTCCTCCCAAGATTGCTCCTTGAGCTGCCATTCCAGGTGCCACCACCCCTGCAGGACACAGCAGCCCATGGACAGCCTGCTTCCTGTGCAGTTGTGCCATTTTAAGGTCTTAACAGCACCATTAACTCATCACTGTGCCTCTAAGGTCAAAAGTCTTTCATTTCCTAAGTTCAAACTGCTGAACTGCAAGAGAGAATTGAGCTTAACTTTGCACAGCAGTCCTAAAACCACACTGGGAACGAAAGGAGCAGCACAAAGTGCAAAACATCCCCAACACCTGGTTAGGAGGAGGAAACAGTGCAGAACCCACCCTTTGCAGAGCACTGTTCCTTCTCCAAGCAGGAGACAACATTCTAACTATTCACAACCTCAAGAATTTATAAAATAATTTCATCTTTAGTGACATTAAATTCTGATCTGAAGATTAGGTTTGCTTAACTTGATGATTAAGCTCATTTCCCTCCCACACTTTCTCTAAGAGCTGACTTTAAATAATCATAGTAAAAATATTTCTATCATATTTTATAAGGTTGGGATTGTTTCACCCTCTTTGATGTCACAAATATTAACAGGAATTAATGGACTTTAGACCACATTTAGCCCGATTCTTAACAAACTGTCCTCAGGTGCCAAAAATTTAAGGGTACTCAATATTTTTGATGTTTATTTTTCAATGATCCATCTTTAGATTCAGCTCTTTTCACTCACTAAGCAAACACTGTGATTAAACTTCAGAAATATGGTCATTTTCCATGTTAAAAAGCACAAGAAACATTTTGATATAAAAAAATAGCAAATTTATAAGGCAGTGTTTCTGTCTATCCAGTATACAAGACTTCTTTAAAAGGAGGGGGAAACAGAATAAATTATTTTGCTTTCAATTCTAGCTTGTACAGTGACTGAAGTCAAAACCAGTGAAAGATGAGGTTGTCAAGGTGAAGGAGAGTATTAAGACATTTTGAAAATTAACTTCTAGATATAGAAAAATCACTAGAAAGATTTTTATTGATTAAGAGTTATTCTTTTTTCACTCTCTGGGCATGTCCTGTTCTACCCCCAGAGACAGATGGAAGGGTTTTACACATGGCTTTCAGTCTGTTGAGATTCATGTGAGCACCTGACAGAAATTCAGCAAAAGACCCAACAAACTCTCATTTTGACTTAACAGGAAAGTGGGGAGAGAAGGCCACATTAATGTTTGGACAAATATTTTGTGTCACAGCTTAAGAGGAGGACACATAAAGGAGATCTAGATTAGATATTAAGGGGAAATTCTTCCCTGTGAGGGTGGTGAGGCCTTGTCCAGAGCAGCTGTGGCTGCTCCTGGATCCCTGGAAGTGTCCAAGGCCAGGTTGGATGGAGCTTGGAGCACCCTGGGATAGTGGAAGGTGTCCAGCCCATGGCAGGGGTGGGACTGGATGTGCTTTGAGGTCCTTTCCAACCCAAACCATCCTGTGATAACTGTATTTGATGCAATAATAGGACAGATCAGTCAGGCATCCCAGTCCTCAGACCCTAAAATCCAAACCTGTCCATTCAGTCAGAGGAAACAGCCTATGCAAGGTTCAGGAACACCATTTTTGGGCATTTTATCACCAAGCAACCAGAGAGTTTTTGCTGCCTCTGACTTGGGCACAGAGCCCTGATGGCAGCTCTCCGACTCTCTTCAACAGAGCAAAAGCTGAATTTCTGCCTCTAGTGGAGGGAGAAGCAAATAAGTGGGGGAAACAGCATCCCCTGAGTGATTGCCAAGAATTCCCACAAAAAATAAACACAGTCTGGTGGTTATGTTCTTAACAGCTGTGTTAATGGGGTTAAAGAAACCTTAAAGAAACTCCGTCTTTTTTTAAATGAGCCCTGTTCTTAAAAACCTGATACGGTACAAGTTTTGCTTTTAAACCCAGTGTGGTTTGCAACTGAGAAAAGGGCCATTCCAGTAGGCATGGATATTCCTGAGGGAATGTGCAGGGGCCTCTGTCCCAGGCGAGTCATGGGCTGCAGGCAGGACAGCAAATTCCAGTACTGTGGAAAGTTTCAAGATCTCCTCACACAGAGCTTGTGACAAGCAAAGCCCTGCATTTGGGTGGAGCAGCTCTATGTGGCACCTCATGATTCTCTTCTTCCTTATACCTTCATTTCAATGATATAGACTTTAAAGTCAGATTTTTTAAAACCATAATTGATGTTCCTTCTATTAAAAACTCCAAACAAAAAACCCAGCCTTACAAAACTAAAATAATGTAGAATTTTTGAAAAAAGTATTTTTCATTCAGGTTTTGTTTTGTTTGTGCAAAGAACTCATGGGATGAAATTTAGTGTAAGGAATTACCAATTCTGATCCTGTCCCCAGTCTCTTCTCAAAATAGGCAGTGGTTCCAGTCCAATGACAATAAAGCCATTTTCCTTGAAATAAACCATGGCAGGGCAATGCTATGAAAGGCACCAAAGCAAAAGCAAAACAACTCCATGGATTGCAATCTGTAGGTACTTTCCAGTGATTACAACATCAGCCCTTGCTTTCTCAACTTATTTATTGGTATTTCAGGGCACTTAGGTTCTTGTGGCACAGCCTTGGTTATCCATTGTTGTAGCATGTTTGTTATTGAATCCCCTGGATTTCTGAGGAGATGGAAAAGCAGCATTTACTGAGCAAAGTTGTCTCCTTGGCATTGTTAAGACAGTTCAGAGCCTTGGAGTAAAATCACCTTGGCTGCCTTTGGTGTGTGCTTTGGGCCTGGTGAGATCCATGGGCATGAAAAGGGGATGCACAGCACCCAAAATTAATTTAACTGCTAATTAGCTTAATTAAAACAACTCAGAAAAGAGTGAGAGCAGCTATTGATACTTCCTAGGGAGTGCAAGGACATGGGTTTTGTTTGCACACAGCAAACCTTTTACCCAGGTCCCCATCCTTTACATGGCTCTAACAACCTCTCCAGAGCCTCATCCTCTGACACCTCCCCTTTGTAAAAAACAACAAATAAATGTGGAAATACACAAGTATCAGTCCTGTACCTCTTTAATCTGGTCAGACTCCCCATCTGACATCTCTCCTGAGACCTCCTACACAGGCACAGCCCAGCATCACTGCTGCCTCTGACACGAGGCCAGAGTGGGTAAGGAAAGAAAGTTGTCCCTTCATGACCCCAAAAGGACATGCCATGGGCCAGGGACATGAAGGGACCACCACAGGAACTGTTCAAGGGAAGTTTTTTTATCCCCTGGCTCCTAAATCCATTGTCTGTAGGCAGAGAGCCTGCCTTCACATTACTCCTCTGTTAGCATAGAGTTAACAGGACAGCCATTACCCAAATCCCAGGCATGCTCTCACACCAAGGGCACCACTGCAGCCTCACCAAAAAGGCCAAGGAGATACTTTTCAAGCTATAATCAATCTGCCAAAATACAATACAATATTCCACTGCATCTAGGAGAGAAAAAAATAAAGCAAGTCCTCAGCACGAACAGCAACAGCAGTGGGGGTCCCCCTGAGCAGCGCATCTTGGAGAACAGTGAATCATTCCAATCTCCCTGCAAATGTCAGCTGCCTGATTCCCTGTGTCATCTGTGGCTCTGAAATGGTTTCAAGGAGGACCTGCTGTTGCTGCAGGGGGTGAGCAGAGCTGTCACAGGAGGGATGGAGAGCATGGAGCTGGGCAGGGTGGGCAGCACGAGCCCCTTCGCACCTCGCTGCCGTTGGTCGCTGCCACAGCTGCACGGACACAGAGGATGTTCCCAAAGCTGGGACCTGCCTGGAGACAGCTCTGTGCCCAAGGAGGAGCTTCTGGAGCTCTGTGCACCCCTCTGCTGAGCAAAACATTGGTGGCACACTGTGCATAAACACCCATGCCAATTCTCAGTTACAGCACTCAATACGGGTAACCTATTGTGGTGTTTGTGAGGGTCCCCAGGACGAGGTGAGAGATCTGACTCCATGTTCTTAGAAGGCTGATTTATTTGTATATTACACGTTGTATATTACACGTTGTATATTACACGTTGTATATTACACGTTATGTAGTTATGTAGTGGGGTGGTGTGGTGTTGTGTTATATTATAGAATGCTATACTAAAGAGAAAGGATACATCAGACGGCTTAACAAGAATGAATAATAAAAACCCGTGACTCCTTCCAGAGTCCTGACACAGCTGGCTGTGATTGGCCATTAAGTTACAACAATTCACATGGAACCAATCAAACATTCACCTTTTGGCAAACAATGTCCAAGCCACATTACAAAGCAGCAAACACAGGAGCAGGAATCAGATAATTATTGTTTTCATTGCTCTCTGAGGCTTCTCAGCTTCCCAGGAGAAAATCCTGGGCAAAGACGATTTTTCAGAAAATATTATTACCTGGTGTCTCCTGTTATCAGAAACACAAGTTCCTGCTCCTGGCTGAGGTGCCAAAACAGGTATCCAAGAAAGGTTGTGGCTGCCTCATCCCTGGAGGTGTTCAGGGTCATGTTGGATCCCCATCCCCATTTTGAGCAGCCTGGTGTAGTGGAAGGTGTCCCTGCCTGCAGCAGAGGGTATGAAACAAGATAAGCCTTGTTTAACTCCCTTCTAACCCAAACCATTCTGGGATTCTATGATTCTACTCAGTTACAGATGGACATGCTCAGATTGAGGCCAGCATTGCAGATTCCAGCTGCATTTCCTATAGCTGTCACCACCTGTGTCACAGAATCCCAGGATGTTTTGGGTTGGAAGGGACCTTAAACATCATCCCATTCAAACTCCAGCCATGGGCAGCGACACCTTCCATTATCCCAGGTTGCTCCAAGCCCTGTCCAGCCTGGTCTTGGACACTTCCAGGGACCCAGGGACAGCCACAGCTTCTCAGGACACGCTGTGCCAGGGCCTGCCCACCCTCACAGGGAGGAATTTTTTTAAGTCTAAACATGTTATCAGTTTGAAGCCATTCCTCATGTCCTGGCACCCCATGCCCTCTCTTTCCATCTTTCTTGTTGGCTCCTTCACAGACTGAAAGGCCACAATTAACTCACCCTAAAATGAACAAACCCTGTTCTATCAGTCTTCCCAAGGGTAGGTGTGGGGTCCCCAACACACAAATGCCTTGGCAGCCCTTGATTCCATCACCCACACAGCAAAAAGACCATTTGGAGAACAAGTACCACCAGCTTCTGGGTAACACCAGTGCAAGACCCTTTACCTGAAAAGCAGAGGAGAGAAGATAATAAAAGTAAAGTCCTGGAGATGATCCTACTGTAACTTGTGCGTGCATTAGTGGCTGTGTAAAAATTGGAATAATCTCCTTCCCAGCTGGCTTGTAGCAAAGCTAAAGGAGAGGTTTAAACCTCTGTAGACACAACCCTCAAATTCTACTCCATGCACATTAGATGCCCTCAGGGAGATGTTGTTGCAGCTGTGCCTGATCCTACCTTTGAGCAAGTTTTTTTCTTGCTGCCCTGAAACTGCCTGAAAGCAACTTCTTGTAACTATTTAATTAGAGGTGACTGCCACTGCAGAGTGCAGGCTTGGGAAATAAGTCACTTGTACACTGCCACCTGGAACTGTTGCCATCCCAAGCATGGAGCTCCATCCAATGCAGCAGGGAAGGGGCTGGAGAGGCGGCAGGAGCCTCCTGAGCATGTCCCAGGAGGGATCAGGTCCCTCTCTGCTCTACCTCCTGCCAATATTTCAGCTGAAGCCACAGGCTAGAGGTGGGAAATAGCTCAGCCATATCCTGCGTTGTTCATGCAGACTTAGCAAGTGTGAACCTGTCTTTGAATAAATGCACACAAACTGAAAATTATCTTCTACCAAGCAAGAAACCCTTCAGCTTTAGAGTTTCAAAACAGTCTCTTCACTTCAAGTAACTTCTATTTTTTTTTTCTTATGATTTGAACACAAAATGCAGCAAAATCCCCTGCTTTCTTCTGTCCTAACTTTGGTTGAAAATTGTGAACCAAAGTGACTTAAATTTTTGAGGGAGAGAAAATTTGGAACCAACTGTGGATGAAAGCACCAGCTGAAAGAACAGACCTGCCAAGGAATCT
Organism: Chlorospingus semifuscus; assembly: GCA_035048045.1. NCBI lineage: Eukaryota > Metazoa > Chordata > Aves > Passeriformes > Passerellidae > Chlorospingus > Chlorospingus semifuscus. Next base: position 2,865,588 of record JAWWMS010000287.1, on the reverse strand, counting down.
CCCCTGGCCCCCAGACTTTAATACCAATGATCCCTGACACAACCTGATCCAAGAGAACCTTGGGGAGAGAAATGGGCAGGACACCTCTGCAAGGGAAACAAACACCATGCTAAGTCCTTCAGAATCTCAAGAATGATTTTACCACAACACCTCTAGTACCCACATGAAAAATAAAATTATGAGAAAGCCAAAGGGAATGGGAGACCCCACCACTGGGCAGGAGACAGCTTAGTCAAGACAGAAGGCAGCCTTGAGTGTTCAAAGAGCTGTTCTTTGGCCCCTTCTTCTCATACCAGATGGATTTTCTGGCTGAGACTTATCTGTAATTTTCCTCATAGCTACTTTACAAAGGGAACAGAGCAAAGAAACCACTTGGATCTGGTTTCTTAGAACAGGAGAGAGAATATCCTCAGTGCTGTTTTGGATCTCGTAAGTCACAGGAGGCACCTTACCCCTTACCTCCCAGTTCAAGTGTTCCTTGCATTTCCTTGATCACAATCCAGTTTTTGCACTTTCCACTTGACTCTAAATTCCACAAAAGAGTTTGATTAGGTTCAAAAGTGGAGCTCAGGAAAGCTTCAGAAAATTCTCCTGAGTCTCTTAAACGTGTAAGCTAGAAAATCCACGTGTTCCAGGTGCTCACACCAGAACGTGGGAATACCAGCTTGCCCCAAAGCTGGAATTAATCCAGCCCTAAACCCCATCAAACCAGGGATGCTGGGAAGGGACGCTACACATGCAGGTTTTTCATCTGGCCTCATCCCAGTGATGTTCTGGCGCAGACCCAAAGGTGCCAAAATGCTTTGGTGTTCTAATCCGCGTTAAAGCCCTTGCACAGAGCTCTGTTCCACACTTCCCAAATCCTCTTTTCTCTTCAGCAGACAAAGCCCCCCGATTTTCATACATTCCAGAAATGCCTTATGTTTGATCCTAAAAGCAATGATGACTCCACTGTCGTATTTTTGATGTCAACAGTGTCACATATCCGTGACCTTCTCGCCCCATCCCCACGTGGAAAGCAAGGGGGTTACAAAAGCGTTACACAAACTGCTCCCAGTGAGCAGAGCTTTCTCCAATAAAGCATAACAAGTCAAAATTCCTGCACTTTCTGGGTTTTTAAGGGTGAATTCCAATTTGGTGGGGTTTAGGGGTACAAATGAGGACCTGGCTTTGATGTGTAAGTTATCCTGGACTGGTGAACTAAAAGAAATAACACAAGATTTGTGTGCCCCTGAGAAATATGGCATTGGGCAGCACCTCCAGCCATCCTGGCTGGGCACCGAGCTCTGACAGAGCTCCCACACTGACCCAAAATCTCCTTGATACCCCAGAAAAAAAAAATAGATTTTGTAGGGGTTGCTTGTGAAGAGCAGCCTCCTACAATGTGGTCCAAAGACAGTCAGGAGAAACTGGACTGAGTTATTAATAAAAACGCATGTGCCTCAAAAATAGGATAACTTCTCTATCAAGTTTTGGCCAAAAAGCTTTTAAGACTACTTATAAAGTCATTAAACCAGTCATTTATTCTTGCTGCCCATTGGCTTGAGCATGTAGAAGAGACTCACTTTTTTCATGGTATCACTTCAGTACTGTACTTGCTTTTCTTTACTTTCAAATATTCCCACTTTACATGAATTTTAATGCCACATATCGGTTAGGAAAGAAAAAATGCACTCAGAACACTGAATCTACTAAGTTGTTTTTGGAAACTCTTGGAAAACTGTAACACTACTGAAAGGAACATCAAAAAATAAGTGATCCCTAAAAAAAAATAAAAAAAGGAAACCCCCTACACACACGCACGTCCTGATTCATTCCCTACTACAGCAGGCTTTAAGGAGAATATACTACTATAAAAGAAACATATCCTCACTTTTGAAGCCGTTTTCAATATACACAGGAATAGTATTTATACCTCCTCCATGCCTTATCTTCTACAACTTACATCTTTTACTGATGCTCACAGCTGCCACCCCCTCAAACGCTGGGTCTATTCTTTAGCGAAAACCTTTCTAAAAATACAGAGGTGGAAAATTACCTTGCACTTTAAATCTATTATGACATTGAGGACGGGAAATGAGAAATAAGGGAGTTTGGAAAGACACTCTCAGGCCAGAGAGATATTCATCTGTAATACAAACCACGTAAACATGTAATCTCTAAGAGGTACACGAGGCATAAAAGCAGTTTAATGATACACACGGCGTTTTGCAAGCCCCAAATCTTACAGGGTCATTGTCAT
>JAWWMS010000287.1:2846779-2863246 GCA_035048045.1 Chlorospingus semifuscus | reverse complement strand
TCATTGTCATTTCCATCCCGCCACAGAGGTTACAGGCAGCGGGGCCACAGCATTCCCTGAGACCTCAGAATTGACCTCCAAATTTTTTCTGTGCCCCTTTCACTCCACTTCCAGCTCCTGTGTGGCCAGCCCAGTGTTCTCATGATCCATGAGCCCCACAGTGTGTTCCTTGTGGGACAGGGACACCACACAGCATCCCATGGCCCCAGCAAGGCAGGGCAGGGACCTGCAGGAGGAATTACCCCAACTTGCCTCTGAAGATTAAATACTACCTCCCAGATTTTCTTTACAGGCTGACAAAATATTGTTTTTCACTGTTTTGAGGACCAGATCCTAAGATTTAAAAAAAATTAAAAATAAAATATGTGATGACTGCAAACAGTGATTTTTTTCCATGGAAAGCTGCATGTGCCAGGAGGCAGCAGCAAGGGTGCATCAACTTCAGTGAACTCACCGCCAGAGCAGCTTCCTGGAGTTATTACCAAATTCAGTTTCAGACTTGCTTGCAAGAAGACCACAAACCTTAATTAGTGCAGTAAGAGAGGAGTGGGGGGGAACAAGCCAAAGCCTCCTTCTGAATAATTGTCTATTTGTTTTTCACTATCGATTCCATGGGCTAATTATTTGCTTAAGAAAATACCTTTAAAATTCCCCTAGTAAAAATAAATAAATAAAAAAAAAAAATTAGCCGTTTGTTTTACCAGTGTGGGGTTTATACTTCTAAGTTTCAGCAACACAACGTACCAGATATTTCATGTTACAGATGGTTGTGGGGAACCAGAAATACTTGAGGGAGGAAGGGCAGGCTGTACTTTTTGTATCTCTTACCAAGAGCTGATGCCTTTTCAGCAAGAAATTCAGCAGAATCGCAGTGGCTCACGAGCACTTCTCCAAAACCTGAATGAAGAGGCAGCTCCAGAGGCCGTGTTAATTGTGCTGGAGTGCCTGCTAATGTCGTGTTGGAAGTTGCAATCGTGGCTCCAAAACAGAGGCTAAAACTTTATAGTTTTATTTAAAAGTTTGGCGGCACTCAGGACATTCTTGGGATGCTCCCGAGAAGTGGCAAAACCCAGAGCTGCTTCTTCATCCCCCACAGCCTTTGCACAGGTACCAGGTCTCCCTTCCACATGTTCCAACTCTCCCTTTTTTGCGTTAACAATTAATTACACACGTTTCAATTAGCACTCCAGCCCTGTGATCAACGACCCACGTGCCTTTGAAGCACAGGGCAGCTCCATCCCCGCAGGAGGAGCCACCAGAGCCCTCCGTGCGGGTTCCAAAGGGTTAACCCCGAGCGAATTCTTCAGATGTGTAATTTAATACTTCATAACTGCTGAAAATTGGAGTCCACATAATTTATTTTCTTTGGTCCGGGCACATTTGCCTCATGCTTGGCTGTGGCTGACTTCAGAGAGAGACACACCTAAAGCCCTCAAGTGTCCCAAGTGGCCCGTGTCAGTTCTGCGGAGAGATTGTGGTGCTTGGAGGCAGCCCAAGGATTAGGTGTTCCTGAGAAGGCTTTTTTGGCTCCACGAAGCCCAGGGATGCCATGGGAACAGCCCAGGGATGCCATGGGAATAGCTGTACATCCACAGGGGATGTGAGCGCTCCGGGATGGCCCTGGTGCAGAGGTACACGTGAAAATAAACATGTGAAAATAAACGTGAAAATAAACACAAGTGCCACCAAAAAGCATCGAGGGGGAAGGAGGCATTGCTGAGAGGAGACAGGCAAACAATTGCTTCATTGTGGAGCCCGAGTGAGGAATCGCAGATCCGAGCTCCACCTACAGTCCCCTTCGCAAAGCTGACTCCGCTGCCTGCTCCCGGTTTTTTTTTCTTTAATTTTCATTCTTAATAGTTCTATTTTAGCTTTTTCAACAATTATTTTCACTGCACGAGCGACCTGCATTTCTATTTCAGCTGAACGTGCACGCAGCCAAATCTATTGCATTGTGCCAGTACTTTTAGGGTTAGTTTACCTTCTGTATTTTGAAAGTAAATAGCCTGCTTTTTTCCTGGAATTTATTTTAGGATTCCGTCCCTATCGCTGGCTTTCATTTGCCCCAGCTTTGTATCGCCTGACAGTATTTCACATTTTTATTGCAGCTTGATTGCAGTGCAGCAGTTTCATCATTCCAGGAAAAAAAAAAAATTAAAAATATTTGTCTAAATTGTACTCTTGCCCTCCTTAAAAAAAAAAAAAAATGAAATCAAGCTTCATACATGACTGAGGTTGCAACTTTTAACAGCAGTAGCCAGCCTCTGAAGGCATCAAGGAAAATATTCGTTAAGAAAAAGCCTTGGACACAAATTCCAGCTCTGATGTTGGTGCCCACAGGGTCCCTCCCATCCCATTACCTAGGATGCAGCTTTCCCAGGAAGGAGATGGAAATCCCTCCTGGAAAAAAGCTGGATGCACGACCATTGGCCTTCAGGAGTTTATCTGGGCAGGGCACCAGGACAAGGCCAGCCTCCCCACACCATCCATGGGGAGGAAATGCCACCAACTGGGCAAAAGGACAGAGCTACAGCCAAAACTCATCTTCGCCTGACCCAGAAGGGATTAGAACATTAAAGGGTGTGGTCCAGCTTCTAGGCAACTCCTTCACCCATCCTAATGGTTGCACTCAAGAATCTGAGAGGTCGTTTCCAGCCTGAACAACTCCATGATCTCCTGCCATCCCCTACACCTGATGTGTGCATCTCATACAAGGAGCTCTGTCTTAAGTGACAGAAGAAACCAAAAATAGAATAAACAGGTACTTTGAGCACACTGTGCTCCTTTCTGATCATTCAGGCCCACCCAAGCCCCTGTGCTGGATCAAATCAGCTCCATTTTGTACCAGTCTCCTGACAACACCAGGTCTGGTGAGGAGTGGAAGCTCCCTTCCATTAAAGAGATTCCTACATTCATAATCCTGCTGTAGTACTGTTTGGAAAGACACAAACTAGGATGGTATAATCAAACCATGGAAGGAGGAAAGGAGGTCAGCAAGACGAAACAGGAAGATTTCATTTAGAATAAGGTGGGGAATCACTAGTTTGTTAATTTGTAAAAGGTTCTAAGATGTTACCATGATCTACTAACACAGATTAAGGGAATGGAGCATCTCCCTGTTGAGGGAACTAGAGCTGCTCAGCGTGGAGAAGAGATGGCTGAGAGGGGAGCTCATTCCCATCTGCCCCTGTCTGCAGGACTGAGCAGGGCCAGGCTCTGGCTTGGGGACCCAGCAGTGGCACCAGAGGAATGGGCAGGGACTGAATTCCTGCTGCCAGGAATTCCCCCTGCACAGGGAGGAAGAATTTTCCTGCGCAGTGACCAAGCTCTGAGCAGAGATCAGAGAGGCTGTGGAGTCTCCCTCACTGGAGATATTCCAGAACCATCTGGACACAGCCCTGTGTGCCCTGGGAGGTGGCACCAGTGACCCACTGTGCCCATAACCTGACCCATCCTGTGATTCTGTGAAAAGCCCTCCTATCCGCTCAACATATGTGAAAGATCAGACAAGCAGTTTAAAATCTCTCCAGATCTTGCAAGAATTTTTAATGAACATTATTATTATCTCACTTCATGGGTCCAATATGTCCAAAATTTACATAGCTCCCAGATGACAGAGGGGTTTTACCATTCTTTCATCCTGGGTGACAAAGCCAAGTGGGAAGGAGCAAGGGATCTGGATGCCAACAGGAGTGTTGGAAATGGAATATTCTGTTCCATCTCCTGTGCAGCACTTCCCTCTCCGTGCACACTTTTACGAGGCAGATATTTGACCTGTTACACCATGATACATAAAATAATAATAAGTAGTGAGTGGGTGGGTGATCTCACCAGTGTCTTTAAGCCTCCTGCAATGTGTAGGTTACGAGGTTTGAATCACACAGAAGTAGCACCAAATTTGCCTGCTGCTTCAAGGAAACTGCGGGAGGAGGAGTGGCCAACTGGTGAAGATAAAGGAAATTAATAAAACTTGAAATAAGAATGAGATGAGCAGAATAGAAGCTATAATGAAAACAAAGCAAGAGTAACTAGTTGTATATAAAAAAAAGTAGATGATGGTCAGTCAAGTTTCTGGTGATTTTCGTCCTTGACAAATGCTTCCCATTTGTGGAGAGGATATACTGAGATATATATATATATATATGTTTAATCTATAGATGATAAATATATGTTTAATCTTGTTTGGAGAATAAAAGAACAGGTGACATTGATCCTTCCCACCACTGTCAACCAGATCAACTCCTTGCCACAGCTCCTACACAGTACAAACGAGACCAGAATCAACTGTGAAGTTCACTTAACAAAAAAGAAGGGAAAAAAAATTAAGGAAAAAAAAAAAAAAAAAAAAAAATCTGTGTCCAGCCTGAATTTCCACCCCTGCATCACCCAGAGCTCCAAGCAGCCAGGACTCACAGGAGGTTCCTTTGCCATGAGGCTGCATGGCCAGGCCCTACATTTATGAATGAAATTGCTGCTCTTTTCCAAATGCAAGATCCGAGACCATGGATGAGTGCCACCTTTTTTTTTCCCTTTTTTACAAAACCCCTAGGAGCATGAGTGTGCTGTATTTCTTCAATTCAATGCTGATATATCTGATTTCCCTCCAGGACAGACCAAACATTAAATAACACTGAACAGGCTGAGTGCGCAGCTAAAATACTCGCACTGAAAAGTTTTCATTCTCAGCTTATTTCCTAGTTTACAAAAGCTCTTATCAAAAAAGCTCTCTAAATTGGAATTAGTTAGTGATCCAGGTCTCTAAAGCCCAGGGACTGGAAGTGAAGATTTCTTAATTATACCAGCAGGGGCTTGATTTCTATTCTTAGTGCAGCTGGGTAATGTTGTTAGGTTCTTGCAGAGCTCTGTTTCTCACTGGCAGGGGTAGCCCCTGGTTTACTCTGACAAAAATATAAAGCTCTTGCAATTGAAGTGTCTTCACATATGTAACAAAACGCATACACTTCACATACACATCCAGCAGAGCCCAGGTTCCTTTAAGGCTCAGGAACTCATTACTTGGGAATTTAAACACCAGTCTCAGAGTTTTCACCCAAGAAATTTTCATTTTTTAATTTTATTATTTTTCTCCCAATTGGCTTTTAAATACCTCAATATCTCTCTTTTTCCTTGGAGAATTCAATGTTGCTCAGCTGTAAATTCACCTTCAAAAAGGCTAAACACGTGTTCCATAACAAACTTTTGGGATTAAGACCCAGATCACAAGAATCTCCAGTGTTAAAAATATCCACTCACAATGACTCAACATCTGTATAAATCACTTCCCTCCTATGTTACAAGGACAGACCCAACCTAGAGAATAATAACCAAAATCAGACTTGTACTTCTTGCAGAATAAAATAATTCTACCCCAAGATTGATATCACCAGAAATCAGCTCTAAAATCTTCATAATTTTACATTCTTGCTGAATAAAACACGGTGTAAAATATAGCAGCACAAGCCCATAGCTGCAGCTTAAGGCACTGAGGGTAAGGGGTGGGGGAAAAGTCATATTAGTTTATCTTAAGGCTCCTGGACAGAACCCAAAAATTGGGCTGAATCCCCAAGTAGGTCATATTTCTCTCATTAAAATATTTGACTCACACTGGCAATGTTCTCTGAAGATAAATGAACTCTGGACTCGGAACAAGGTAAGGCTGTAATTATTAAAGCAAGTGTTTAAATCTCAATTTGCCTGTTGCTGGTCACCTTCTTGAGAGGAGGCTGGTGGTCAGCCTTGGTATTTTTTGCCCATAAAAAACTCCTGCAGGACGAGTCAGCTGCACATCACAAGGCAACCGGTGGTCACATGAGATGCTAAAAAAGGACCCATAAATTTCTGCATCTTTACATTCCTATCTGCACAAGCTGTTTTATCAAAACTCAAACTTTCTTGCTGGGGAACGGTTCCCTCTTTGGTACCTTTTCTGCCAAACCCCAACTGTAACAACAAAAGTTTATAAACAATGAAAATTCCAGCTGCTTGACATCAGCCGATGTGAAGCTTTCACTTCACACTGATACAAATATTTACCCTGAGCTCTGGCAAAGCTTTCCTTGCCCATGTCACCCTTAATCATACATTTTTCCTTGATTGAGTTATGCTTTCCAGTACGTGATTTGCTCTGGTTTTACTTTTTAACACATCCCAGAGGCTTTGTCAAAACCAGCTCTGTGCAGGCCGTGTCATTTGGTAGCTGCTCAGGAGGACCTTGGCAAACAGCAAAACAGTGTCTCCTTCTAACTGCTCTAATAAATGTGTTTGTTCTTTTCTGACCACCATTTATTCCTTAGATCCCACATATCCATAAAGCAATGAGCCAAGAAAGTAAGCAGAAACACACTCGTTTTGCCTTTAATCTGCTCCCTCGAGGCAATGCACTGACTTCTCTTACAGACACCTTGCAGCTAAGGAGCTGCAAAGTATCGATGACTCACTTTTTGCTGTTATTTATGAGACAGGAGGGTGATTATCACAGGGAGCAATGATAAAGAATCACTGGGTCGCTGCTTTAATACTCACAAAACTAAATATACAGGAGTCAAAACAAATACAGCCCTACCTGAGTAAATGGGATCATCACAAACCATTCTGACGATTATAATTATATAATATATACAATACGTGCAATATACAATACGTGCAATATACATATTATATATATAATTCAATATATTCTTCCAAAAGAAAAGAAATTTGAGAGATTTCTCAGCTACGTTCATAAAAAGCCAAGTCCAACGCTTAGGAAAACCTCATCTGCAGCATCTAACATGGAGAGAAATTTATTTCAACCTATTCCTGAAAGTGGACCCAAATCTTAACCAATATATTTTTGTAACCCTTTATTTTTATACTCTCTCAGCAAAGAAAAGCAGCAAAGACAATTCTGAAGAACTCTGGGCCCTGAGCCGAAGTTCTCTTATTATTATTTTTATTAATTAGATAAATCTTAAACCCAAGCCTGCTAAAGGATGAATCAACTCCCATCTCTTCCTGTAGGTGGATCAGTAATCCATGGGAAGAGACAGAAAATTACACCTGAAGTAGCTCCAAACAACAGTTAAAAGTAGCCAGCAGCTCACAAAAGAAAATCAGCCCCCTTTTCAAGCTGCAAATAAAGAAGAGAAACCTGAAATCCACTGCAAATAAAAATGAGTGTCAAGGATGAAAATAAAGAACTCCTGATCCACCTGAAAACTAACTCAGGTGTTCCCTATTTAGTTACTATTTCAATGAAATGCTTGTGCATAACCTATAGGATCCCAGATGAGTTGTTTGAAACACAAACACTTTAGTTTTGCATTTCAATGACAATTCCTTCTTTTTTTTTTTTTCTTTCTTTCTAAAGTTTGCTCACTATTGGTATTTTACATAAAAAGCAAGAAAACATAGAAAAAATATTTATGGTCCTAACAACTCACTCTAGTTCAGGTCAAAAGCAGGCAGTAGATTCATAAATCTTAATTCTAGCCTAAACTAAAAATTAAATATTTCAGAAAAAGCATGAATCTTCTGAAAAATTTTAGTATTTCGGATTTAAGAAAATTTTGCTTCGTTTCCATCAGACAAAATTATATCAAAATATATATTTGGGATCAGGGGGTCTTGGAATCTACCACAGGTTCCCAGTAGGGCTTTTGGGAACAGTGGCAAGAGGGAACGGCAATCTGGGATGACTTTTGCATGACAAATCGTTCAGCAAGTGACATATTCACACTTGGAGCTGGTCACTGCACGTGACTGCAGCCCAGCATCTGCAGTGAATTTTCACCTCTGGCTGCAGGAGCAGAATCACCCAGGGTGGTCCCTTCTCCTTCCTCCAGCCCCAGCATGGCAGGGATAGAGAAGAGAAAGATTTGGGGCATAATCACATTAGAAAAAAATCAACCTGGAGAATTTAGGACAGATTTGGTGTCTCACAGTTTTTCTACCTAACATTTGCATTGCCCAGCTTCAGTCTTTGAAGGGAAAATATTTTGGAGTTGCCAGGAGCATCCTGAGCATTTTAAAATCCTCCAGTAAAATCCCATTTAATGTCAAAGTCATTCAGAAACATCATATAATTCTATTTGCAATATATATATATATATATATATATTTAAATTTTATTCCAAAACCACATTAGGGGTATTTTAACATTTACATTAATGCAGTATGACAGGAATCTAATAATTGCCCATCTTGGGGTACTGTCAGCCTTACAGATATGCATTTTCATCACTCAAGTTTTTGGGTTCATTTGGAAATAAAAATATTTGCACCTGGTAATGGGGTGCCAGAATTCCCCTAAAGCAATGGAAAAATGAATCATCAGAAAAAGCTGAAATATAAAGATCCTACACATCAAAAAACAGCAAAAAACCACCCCTAAACACAGCAGTAGAATTCATGAGCTCATCTCACAGACACTGGAGATGGTTCCTTTACCTACCCAAGGTATCTGTGTCTCAGCAGGTCATTCCTCAACCCCTCAAAAGTCAATGCACATCAAAAGGTGCCTCTAGGAAATAACTAATTTAATTAAAAGGAAGAAATGTAGGGCTTGATTCAGGTGCCCAGCAGGATGATCTGTGTGTCTCCAAAAAGGCAGGACATGGGAATATGGATGGAGCCCATCACCACCAGGGGATGCAGCAGGAGCTCCTCATTAAACAGGAAATTGTGGCCAAAATTCCCTTTATTTGCCACACCTTGGAGGGCAGAATTCCTCTCTGCTGGCTAATTTTGGGCTGGAATTAGCTGACCCTCGAGGTCCTTTCCAACCCAAACCATTCCATGATAATGTCATCCCAGATGACATCCATGGTGAAGCACAGACAGGCAAAGTCACAGAGATGAAACCCAACCCATGTGGCTCCCACAAAAAACACCCAACAGGTCACAACCGGCTGACCTGCCCAGAAAAGAGGAGTCTTATGTGACCTCACAGGTAATTAATTTCCATGACTAATCAACTAACAGAAAAATGCACAACAACTGCAGTTTTCTGCAGATGAAACGTCCCACGACACATTTCCCATCCCCACAGGCAAGTTGTTGTTATTGCCAGAATTCAACTCATCACCAGGCACTACTTAGAGGAAAAAAAACACCAAAAACACACGAAAGTGAACAAAAAAACCCAAGAACAGCAAGAGGTTTATTCTTCAAATTACTGAAATAGAATTTTAAGTCACAAGCTACACGCACATTTTGCACTGTGACATTATAAACCACTTTCTAATGTCACCAAGGCTCATTCCAACAGTGTTAAAATCAAAAAACTTTGAAGACTTTAGACCACATCAAGGAAAATATCAAAACTCTACTCAGATATGATGTCTTGGTAGAATCAGTTGCTTTTTTCACATAACATTTTCATTGACTGAAAGCAGCTCCAGTTTAGACACATTAAGAAACCTTTAATTTATTCTTAATTTCTTAGTAATTCTAAGGGTTTCTGTTGCTGCAACGAAAAATTTTCAGATTTCCCACCCCAAATTTCACTGTGGATTTCAATAACTTCCTCTGAAGGATTTCCTGGAGCTTCATGGGACTGAACAGAGGTAACAAATGACACTAAAGTAGATTTCTTCCAATGGCTTCTATGTTCCCTACATTATCCTATAATCCTTTATGTCTCCATCAAATCTCATAAAATCAATTGTTAGAGTCTCTTACCTCTTTATTATCTGCTCACTATTTTTGAATTTCCTCCAATATCAGAAAAAAGAAGATACTTTTCTCCTTTATCTGCAAACATCCATTTATTTTCCCTCTTATTTTTCCAAAGCTGCAAGAACTAGAGTGGAAATTTGAAAAAAAGTTGGGTTTTTTATTAAAACAAGATATTCTTCCTAGTGATGGTGTCAGGAAATTCTCTGTTGTAGCAGTCCTCTCTCATTCCCAGGTGGAAAGTCAGTAGAGGGAGCACAAGAGCTCACAGCAAAATGTTAAAGGACTTCCAAAAAAATCGTTTTTCACACCCAATCATTATTACTGGGGAGTTTGTTTTCTTGAATAACCCCATTGGCCTCACCAGGAAAGAAATACTTAAAAATTTTGTAAGGCAATCTCATGGTTTTGAGAAAGAAACAAACCCAAGCCCCCAAAATTCAGCAGGGCAGATGAAGAGCTGGAAAGCTCTGTCACACCAAAGAGAAAAATCAAGCAACTCTCTTAAAATAGGCATCTTAATCATGATGCTGAGTAACTTCCTATTTTGGGAACTGCCACAAAGCATTTCTGGCCATGTTCAGTGCAGAACTTGTAATAAAATGTAATAATCACAGCAGATTTCATCAGGATCCATCAGAAACGGGCAGCTCTGTGGAGGACCTGGGACAAACTCCATTACATAACTGAAAAGATGACAAAATTTGCTTGGGTTTAGATTCTGTAATTAAACACAATCCTCAGTCCACATTCATCCCAAGTTTGCTGAATTCCCAAAGTTTTTCAGGAATTCCTCCCATTTCACTGCCGGAAACCTCTGGACTCAGCTGGAGCAAACTTGGAACCGTTTATGTTTTTTTTTTTATCAAAACTATGGGAAATTCAATTATTTTCCATGGTTTTGGCTCGATACCAACCAGAAGACTGAATTTCTGTGTGTGCTTGGTTTCAACATTTCAGTTTGATTTGAATGTCAAAGCACAATCAGGAGGAAAAAGTCCTTCCTCATATCACTAGGTATAAACCCAGATATAAATAATCACAATAGTGATTTTACTGGTGCTCTTCAAGAATTACACCACTTCAAATGAAAAATTTAATGTGCATTTAGAGGTTGAAAGTGGGGGAAAAACCCAAACAACTCCACCATGGATGCCTGAAAACTGTGGGGCTGAACATTCCTCTCATTCCTGTGTATAAAACTGCATTATCCCTTGATTTACAAATCTCTACCAGAGGGCTGAACATAGTCACATGTCTAAAGATGTGCAAGATTATGCTCTTCCCATAATTTTTAACTAATTATATAAAATTGTGCTCTTTAGTCAAACTTCTCTGAAGACCCAGTTCATGGAACAGCTTTAAAACATTGAAATATTCCACTCCAGCTTATTTTTCCCAAAAGGAGAAGATTCAGCCAAAACACAGTATCTTATTGCTATATTCTTGCTCCCCATCCAAACCAACCAAATCCCTGTGAAATAAAAAAAAAATTAATATTTTTTTGCAATATTTTTGCACCAGTAGTTTGGAGTGCTATGGTTTTGTAGGAGAAAGGAAAGGAGACACAGGGAGAAAAAAACAGAAAAAGAAAATAAAAATTTTCAGTTGATAAGTCTGGTGTGCATTAAACATCTCCAGAACTGCTCTATAAAGATAATTTCTTGTTTTCTTCCACACCAACACCGCTCACACCCAAAGCCCTGAGACAGATATTCCACCAATTAAAGGAAAACAGATCCCTGACAGTCTTTGCATCTCTGGGGAATTTTAACTTGGCCACTAAAAATCCCAGAAAAAACTTTTCTTCCTTCTGCTCTTGACAGAATCACAGAATATAACTAAAGGGCAGGGCTTGTATTTAAGCCCACCCAAGCATCCAGAAGAAAAGAAAACTGAAGGAACTTCTGGAATATTTAAATACCTTGGTATTTTCAAAGGCTGCGAAAACACCCAGCAGAATCTTCCACACAACTGCAGAATTTTATGAATTGACCATGTGAGGTCTGAACTGCTACCACAGGACTGAGCAACTCCCAGGGAGTATTTTAATATTCTATTTTGAATGGAATTATGCATTGCTCAGTCTCTCTTTTCATTGATGCATCATTTCCTTCTGCTGCCCAGTCCCCATCTCGTGTGAGCCAGGCTGATATTTCCTTATGTATAATCAAATATTTATTTGTATAAATTCAGCAAGTATGAACTGCCCAAGTGCCAGCACAGCCCACTATTTCTTGCACTCATTTAAGGCAGGGTCCCATCCTGAAAGGTCAGAGTGTGTAAATTGTGTCTTTATTGGCTTCCAGTTAGCTCCACATCACATCTGTGCAGCTGGAATTTATCCTTCTGATAGCCAAGTTTTGCAAAAAAAAAAAAATCAAGTTCTTTACATACATCATGAAAATTAGATATGAATGAAAGAAATATATAGGGGTTATATATTGTATGTGAATATAATATATGAAAATATATATATATATAAATATATAATATATTAATAATATAATATATTAAAGGGTTATATAAGAAATAAAGATACTAACAAGGCTACCTTGTCACATCCAAGTCATCACCTTGAAGTCAAGGTTCCTGTGACCTTGGTCATTGCTCTAGGGTTCTGGTGGAGATTTACATCTAAAAACTTGAGGTGCACAAATAAATATAAACTAAATAATTTAATTAAAATTTAAATTATAAAATTAATTTAAATCTTTTTCTAAGGCAAAACAAGACACAAATACCTGCAGAAATGGATTTTCTGACATTTTTTCCAGCAAGTCCAAGCGTCCAAAATTAGCACCCACAAACTGAGCCCCTCAAATTAATTTAAAATATCATTGTTTTAAATAGAAAGTGGATAAACAGTCTACATATCAGAGTCCAGACTGATAAATACAATCTACACTAAACTGAGTTTCACATCACTACATAATAAGAGCAGGATAATGAGGATTTCTGAGTAACAGGAGAGTCTGGAAAAGCCCTACTTATAGAAAAGATTTCACCAGCATTTTAAATAAGTTTAATATTAAACTGATGCTAGAAGCACTTGAAAATGCTAAACCAGGAGCACTGAGGCATCATTGATTATAGCAGCAGTTGTGTGGAAGATTCTGCTGGGTGTTTTCACAGGACCTTTGTGAAATACAGCAGAGATGATGGCACTAATAAAAGATACAGCTAATCTTACTTTATGGAGACTCAGAGGAATGCACAATGCTCTACTACTGTACTGGCAGGTAATCTACCGCCTCTTTAAATAAATCTAAATATTAGGTCTAGCAGGGATCAACCTGAGAAAAATGCTAAAATATAACTGCTAAAGTTAATACTTATTTAATACTTGCTTTTCTACAAGACTTAAAATGAAAAGGCTTTCCAACTATTATAAGATGTACAGTCTTAATCTACATTTCAATAAGATATTTAAAGGCAATGCTGAAACTGTCAGGGACCCTTTCTTAAGCCTGGGAGAGGCCGACAAAGGCGTGCTGACAGTTCCCTTTTCCCTGACACGGGAGCTTTATTTTATCAAGAAAATGTTATTATGCTTGTGTTCATCTTGGAACTCCTCTTTGCAGACTTTTCCAACCCCCAGCTGTGTTTGGGGGCACAGATTCCTCACTTGAGGTGTGAGGAGCCCATTCCATGAGTTAGATGAAGAGATCAATGTACATAAATGCACATTCACTGTTATGTTCTATGCAGATAGGCAAAAAATGAAACTACAGTGAAATTTCTACAATACTCAAACTGTAAAAGAACTCTGAAACATGCCTAAAATTCAACCTGTTGTTTTCCTCTAACAACCAAACAATTATAGATGACTTTTAGAAGAGATTTTCATTGTTACAATTTCCACATCTAACATTAACATTTATATATATTCGCTCTTTATGCTAAATACGCCCTTCTGTATTTTCATTTTTCACATCTTTGTTGCAGACACTATAAAAATAGCACATCAAGCACCTTGTTAAATTAACTCTTTCATTAATAACGTGGCTCCAGTTTGAAAATAACCCCTCTGCTCTTGTGTGAACGTATACATGCAGCCCATAAACAGTTTCTAATTAGTCACACGTGGATTCAAATGCAGACTTGCACGCCATAAACCAACACTGAAGTGTATAAGAAACTGTCAGTCAGATCAAAAGTCAATCCAAAATCATCCCATTTGCAGAGCTGAGATGCTGTCACAGTCAGTTAGCCCAAAATGTTTAAAACAGCGACCAAACTTTTATTCTAATTGAGCATGAGTTGAAAGGCTGCACACTTTGATGTCTCTGCTTTTATCATTTGTATATAGCTAAAAACAGCAGGGTGAGGGGGATTTTTTTTTTTAGTTTCTCTTAGAAATAGGAGACATTACTTCTTATTGAAAATATACAGGTAGGTCAGGCTGTATTTGTGGAGCCAACGTATGGTTTGCAATCATGCGTGTAATCACTTACAGCACCACTCCTCAAAAGTGCAATTAGTGGAGTTTCTCATTACTATTTAACCTTTTCTTCCTGTCCATTGTCAACCAAATAATTTTTAAAAAGCATCTTTTGAATATTATCTGGCAATGAGATCCTGCATCTCCTCAGGAAGCCCAAGGACTGGGGCACCACTGTCATTTTTCATTCTGCAGGAGGGGAGAAGGCAGCAGAGCCTTCCTGCCTGCAGGATGGGTGTTTGAGCAGATGCCTTACAAACTGACAACATGCTCTCAGAAACTCGAGAGGCAGCAATGAAAAGTCCAGGCCTAATCTCATTACAGCAGCACTCAGTTACAGCGAGAGAAACACACACAAAGTGCCAGGTGGGTGGGAAGCAAAGGAGAAACTCACTGAGCTTCAGGCACAGCACAAACACACCCAGCCCAGGGTGTCCTGGACCACCCCTCCTCTTCTTAATGAGACATAAAACCCTTATTGCAAGGAAACAAGTGAACAGAACTTCCACCTTCAGCTCCACTGGGATCACAAAAAAACCGCCCAAAACTCTAATTAAATTCAAGAGACACTACAATGTTCCCAAAATCCATCACCAGCTGACAGTCTGTGCTTGTGCTGTGAGTTCCAGGGGTGAAGCTTAATGTTGGAATTTTCAAGGCTGCAACTCAATTCCTTGCTACAAGAAGGACATTGAGGGGCTGGAGCATATCCAGGGAAGGGAATGGAGCTGGGGAAGAGTTTGGAGCAGCTGGGAAAGGGGCTCAGCCTGGAGAAAAGGAGGCTCAGGGGGGACCTTGTGGTTCTGCACAACTCCTGACAGGAAGGGACAGCCAGGTGAGCTCAGGCTCTGCTCCCAGAGAACAGGGACAGGACAAGAGGAATTGGGCTCAAGCTATACCAGGGGAGCTTTAAATTGGATATGGGAAAAATGTCTTGACTGCAAGGGTGGTCAGGCCCTGGAACAGGTGGCCCATGGCAGTGGTAGAGTCCCTGTCCCTAGAGGGCATAAAAAGTTCTGTGGATGGATGTGAGGACACTTGGGGACATTGATGAGTGGTGGCTTTGGCAGTGCTGAGAGAATGGTTGGACTCCATGATCTCAGAGCTCATTTTTAACCTGAACAATTCTGGTTTCTGGCGCCCCAGTAGGACTGAGGCTGTGCATCCCTGTGTGCACACCTGGATTTGCTCCTCTGCCAGAAGCCAGTGAGCTCTGTCAAAAGCTCTGCCAGCACCACTGTGTGCATGGAAAAGAAGGGAGGCAGAGGGACACATCCTTCTCACAATACCCATGGCCAACTGGCTTTAAACATCATAAAATAACAGCAGGACAGACCCACTGGCTGAGCAGCCACAACCCCGATGAGCTGACTCCTCCTGCACTTTCCCCAGCACTAACACCATATCCCTGGTGATGAGGCTGGAAATGGGGGTGGAAATGCTGTTCCTGAGGACAACCACCCTCCTCCAATCTCTACAAAACTTCTCACTCCCAAAAAATCCTCTCCACTCATGCAGTTCAGCACTAGTTCAAATCCCATCTTTCTCCCGAGACAGGAATTTATTGCAATCTGAGGAAAGCAGCTTCAGCACAGTTCTGGTGACTGAAAGGAGAAATTTAAGAGAGGACCTCAAGGCAGCTATTCCTTGGCTTGGAATTGCAACCTCCCATGCTAAGGCTTGCACAGGTTTTGTGCCAAAACTCACAGGGATGTACTTGTAACTAAATCATTATCGGAACTAACCTGGGCTGACAGAAAACAAAGTTTACCTGGCGCCACAAAGGAAATAACAACTGGAGACTCCAGGGGAAGAAGTGGTGCACAGACTGTCCTCAAGCCCCTGTAGAAGGCACTTGACAGTGCAACAGGATCTCCTGACAGAAATTACCATAAAGCTGCTATGACCTGAGAGTCATCACCGAGACCAAGAAACCAATATGTGAGGGGCTGTATGAAAACATGCTAAGGCACAAATTCCAGTATGCAGAAACCAGATGGGAAAGGATTATGAGAAAATTATGACTTGTATTTTCCAGATGAAGAGCAGAGGAAAAAGCAGACCTATTTTGTTCTCACCTTTTTTTTTTAAAAGGAGTAGCACAACTTCACTGCTCCCAACAAGAGATAAAGCAACCTTTGATGGTCTGTCCAAGCACACCCCGAAAAGGGGAAAAGCCAGGAACTCTGCACAGGTAGAGGTGTGTCACAGACACATTTTATGAAAAATCCTTTCATTAGGATTTTTCTCCTAAGAAGCTAAGAGGCCTCAGGAACAAAATGTCAACAATGATTATCTGCTGCTGTGGAATGCAACAGGTGCATCTGTGATTGGTCCATGTTGGTTGTTTCTAATTAATGGCCAATCAC
>JAWWMS010000287.1:2809810-2837503 GCA_035048045.1 Chlorospingus semifuscus | reverse complement strand
TATTAATTATATAAAAATATTTTATATTATATAAATATATATTTTAATATATTTATATAAAATATAAAAATACATTTATTATATACTTATTAGTAATAATTATATAATAATAATAATATGTTATTATAGAGATTATACATATTCCATGTATAGATATACTTCTACCTACACTCACATAAGTCTACATTACATACACACAAAATGCACATAAAATTAAGCACATCCCTGAATGCTTGCAGGAGGATTTTGTTTTCTCTGCCTGGAGTAAACCCCCCGCAAGCAGCTCAGGGTTCACCCAGGATATTTCCATTTCCAGTGGCACTAAGTGTGGAGGTGCCTGACCAGCAGCCCGACGTGTGCCGGTCGCTGGGGACAGCAGGTCCTTTCATCTCCTTAATGGACATCCCTCTCTGGCCTACCTGACTATAATCCTTTAAATTTTAATTCACTTTACATTTAGCCGAGTCATAAATACCATTTAGGTACCAATATTCTGCTTTATGCAATCCCTAAGGTGGTGCTTTTATTTTAATGAAGCCATTTGCAACTTAAGAGGAAAAAAAATATTCCATCTTTGATTGAATATATTTGTCAGTTTTATTCCCGACTGGCATTTTTATGTGAAAACTTGAATAAGACTAGGGGATAGCTGCTTACCAACTGGGATAAAAGTTTCAGTCTGTTTTTGCCTTCAAAATTAGCTGAATAAATGGTCTTTGAAATTCATTTTGAAAACATCAAAGTTAACCTCGACCAGAATCAAAAATAAAATCCAGAATTAAATTACATTACAAATGAAAAATTTCCTTGGTTATTTAGTATTTTAGAAGAAATTACACAAGAGCAGATAACAGAACTTTCTATTAAAAATGTTACTTTCAGCATTATAGAGAAGCAGCGACTTGCTGCACTTCCATAATTGTATGAGAAACCAAATATTTGAAGTCCTCAAATACTATTTGTTTTCTCAGGTATTTTATTATGTTTATATTTATAAGTACCTGTCATTTCTGTGAGGGAGAATGTGTGTTTGAGCAATCCTTTTTTTTTTCCTTCATGTGTTGGTGCTGAAAATGAGGAGAATTGAGATGAAATCACAGAACTGACAGCAAAGTTCCAAACATAAATCTGCACAAGACCCTGGAGAGTCTCCCTGTAACAGAGTAAAAAGGATTTTATTCTATTTTCACTATCACAGACCAAAATAAGGGTGGAAAAACTTGGGATAGTGGAAGGTGTCCCTGCCCATGGAATTGGAGGAGCATTAATGTCCCTTCCAACACAACCCAGTCCAGAATTCAATGATCACTCCCAATCATGTTCAGAATCATCCAGATTGCTGTTAAAAATTATTCCAAATAGAAATACCACCCACAGAAATTCTAAACACTGCAAACATCAATAGCGAATATTAAATTCTGGTTTTCAGCTCCCTTAAAATCACAATAAATTTTTTCCCTCCACATCTCCTCACAGCACAGAAACTGAAAATGCTTTCCCAAAAAAGCTGCTGAGGAGTGTGCTGTCAGAAACACTCGTAAGGACAATTCCAGCTTTAGTTCTATCCCCATAAAACCTCACTGAGGCAGGTAAATGGCATTATGGCTGTTTTATACATAGCAAATTGCATCAGGGATCCCAGAAGGCAGCGAGCTGCCTGGCTCCTGCTGAAATCAGTCTGATTTAAACGTTTGGAAATACCACAAACACTTAATATTGTGCATAGAGCAGATCACAGATCTCCTGAAGCCAGGGAATGCTGTGTCCCTCGAGGTGAACACCACCTTGGTGGGGAAGAGGTGCTCCGGAATAAGTTAAAATGTATACGAAGTTATTAACATCAGCAGCTGGCTAATCCTTACCAAAAAAATCTGTTATCTGAGGGGAAAGAAACTTTTTCAACTATTTTAAGTCTGTTTTATGCAAGTTTTTGCAATATAAAGATTTGGTTGAATGCTTAATGATTTTGATGAACTGACTACCTTTTTTAAATTTATGGGGACACAGGTAATTATAAACTAAAATGGACAGTGCTGATGCACAAATTTGTGTCCCAGCTAACTGTACAGTGCAGATATTTTCATCATTGTTGCCAAAAACCCTTCCTTGGATGTTTAAAAATTTAAAAATCCATCCAGCCTTTCAGTTTCATCTTGATCCACACCATCAGCCCCTCCTGCTTTTTGGGGAAGAGGCAGTGCTGGGAAAAATGAGCATCCCCTGCTCAGCCAAAAGGCTGAAAATGAGATTTCAACTGATATCAATTGATAAAAATTTCTTCAGTGCTGCAAATTAACTTGGAGAAGCTGGAATACCCTGCTGAGGCACCACCAAGGCATTGTTCTCCTGCTTCCTGATGGAAAGGAACATTCATGTTCATCACCCCACTTCAGGAAACACCTAGGAAAGCCTTTTGGGATCAGCAGCAATAATAGGATTCCACCCAGACTACCACATTCAGTTTGATCCACAGCTCCTGAAGTCAGTGGGAAAAAATGCAATTAATGTCCAACTAATTGATGGATTGGGCCAGCACTCCAGTTTTCAGATGTCTATTTTTTTGAACCGAGCCAAGAGACATTAAAAGTTTGGTTTTAATTAATTGAATGCTGACGAGCGGTGCCAAAATCCACAAGAATGAAATCCTCCTTCCAGCAGGGCTCCCTGAAGCCCTGTGGAGTGCCCATGTGGGCACTGAGGTTCCTGCTCAGACCCAGGGCTATCCGTGCTGGAGCTGCTGTCTGTTCCGACACTTAAAGCGAGCACAAAAGTCTCCAGCAGAAGGGATTTAGGTCAGTATTTACATATTTGTCCAGTGACATTATGGGTGCTGTCAGCTAATGCAACAAATGCATTTGTTGTTTTGATTGTTGATGTTTTGGTTGCTCAGGGTTTTAGCTGTGTTTAGATTGTTGATATCTAGCAATGCATATACTTGGAGTAAGGGCAGAGGCAAGGTCAGTGCACTGACAGATTCATTTCAGACCTTGCAGGGCTGCTGGATGCTCTGGAGGCAGTTCCTGCACCGACAGATGAGCTCAGGAACAGCTTCTCTCATCACCAGGGAGAGTCCAAGTTCTCATCAAAAAAATGTTGTCAGGCAGGGAGAGCAGACAGCAGGTTCTGTCTGGTGTGGGTCTTGATTTAAGTCTGACATATAGCTAAACAATAGGAATAACAGACAGCCCTAGTGAAACTCTGAAATGTTCCTGCTTGTTCTTGTTCTTTCATTTTATTAAAAAATAAAAGTATTTATTAGAGAGGTCATCGATGTTCCACACTGATTTTTCTTCTTTTTTGTTACATGTTTTCCTAAGCTACAAACCAGAGTTATAAATCTGGCTGGTTTCCTATAAAACAGGGATATCCTGCTCAGCAGCAAATCCCAAGATTTCCTAGAGGACACAAGCATAGTTAATTATTTCTGTTTTATGGGTTAAATGAGACACAGCATGGGTGACCTGGCTTGCCTGAATCCCTCCCACCTGCCAGGGGTCAGATATTGTCACCTCAGCACCAGGTCAACATTTCAGGCTGTGAGTAGGGCTGCCCACATCCCCCAGTTAACCACTATCAGATTTATTTATAATTTTATAGTTATAAGGGTAGATATATCTTTATAACTATAAACTTATAAAGGACTCTGGTCTAGCTTGAAATATCACTCTATCTTGGCTGCACCCTTTCTTTGTGCTTAGACCAGATTTAATTTAAAAGCAGATCATACACATTTGTGTCAGATATTGAAATGTGCCATTATTTTAAAAGAAATAAAATGAAAATGTGTACACGCAATTAAAACCCCAAAAAATACAGTGTTTTCCTTCACATGCAGGTTTGTTAAATACCTCCCAAGCCATCTCTTTCCAACACTCCACCAATTTTCCAAACAATATTTCCAAAGCATCCCAGGGCCATGTCTCATCCCTGCAACTTCAATTCCCTATTGGCAATCAGGACTGAGTTAAGGACAGAAGGTTTTTGCTTTTTATGGCTTAATAAATGTTCATACAAGTAAACATGAACCAGGGTGGGTTTTGTCAAGCACAAATAAATGTTTTGAGATCTGATCTAGCAGTGAGTGCAACCAGCAAGACCTGAAACCACTGTTGGACCCATGTCCACCTTGGTCAACTCTTGATTTATACAATTTTAAACCATGGTTTCCTCAAACTTTTCTATTTTATTTTATTCCAATCTGTCTCTTTTATTGTATTGGTTTGTAATCATTCATTTTATGGCTGTTATAGACTTTGACCTCTTCTAGACTCGGATGTTCTTTTCTGCTATCTGCAGAATACAGATATTGTATTAACCCAAGATTTTAATCCAAGTGGTCTTGCCCTTATGGCCCTACAGTCCATGTTTATAGTGGCAGAGTTTTAGACATAAATTTCATTGTCTTGCCCAATCACAGACCATTACAGCACTCACACTCTAGATGCCCATATCCCTCTTTCTTTCTCTTTCTCTCTTTCTCTTTCTCTCTCTATTATTTCCCTCTTTCTTTCTCTTTCTATCTCTTTCTCTCTATTATTTCCCTCTTTCTTTCTCTTTTTCTCTCTATTATTTCCTTCTTTCTTGCTCTTTCTCTCTATCTCTTTCTCTCTATTATTTCCCTCTTTCTTTCTCTTTCTCTCTATCTCTTTCTATTATTTCCCTCTTTCTTTCTCTTTCTCTCTTTCTTTCTATTTCCCTCTTTCTCTCTCTTTCTTTCTTTCTCTTTCCCTCTTTCTCTCTTTCTATTTCTCTCTTTCTCTCTCTCTCTCTCTCTCTCTCTTTCTATTTCCCTCTTTCTCTCTCTTTCTTTCAATTTCCCTCATTCTTTTTCTCTCTTTCTCTCTTTTTCTTATAATATATTTTACCTTCCCATTGCCCCAGGCCATGAGGGTGCACCAAATTGGTTTCTGGGGCTCATCTGATGTCTGTGAATTTGTCAAGCCACAGTAACTCACTCCCACAGCCAAACCCCAAGCAAGACTCAGCCATGGCTAAAGATGTAAATGTGCCTTATCAAACACCACAAAATGTCACAGAACTCTTTCTGTGGTGGTGGTGCAGGGTCCAGCTGGGGATTTGGCCACGATCCAGAGCTGCATCTCAGCACCAATGGCAGTGATTTTCCCCCAGGAATCCCAACATCCAGGATCTTCTGCCTCAGACAAGTGCGCTGGCTGATCACTCACAATTACTGCTTTGAGCTGCAGCCTGCAGTCCATGGGAGAGCTCTGCACACAGCATTTCCCTCCAGCCATGTCCACATAAGTTAGAGACATGCTGTGACCTTTTATATTTATTTTTCCCCCAGAAAAAAACCCCACAAATCTCTATTTTTTTTTTCTTTCTGATTTAACTCGAGGTTTGCTCTGAGATGGGGTTCTCTTTTTTAATTTTACTCTACATTTCACTGAATATTACTGCTTACATACTTAACTAAAGTTGCCATTCATCATTCAGGCTGCGATAAATTTCCCATCCTTATAATGTGTTTGTTTGTGCTGTTAAAGCACATACCACACCTTACATCTCTGGGCTTCACTTCATTATTTCTAAATACCCTCCTTAATTGACTGAGGTGACACAAATAATTTTCTTTTTGATACAGAACCTTGTGTGCAGCCACAGGAGGAAGGCAGGTCAGGATCTCCCCTGCCTGCTGAAGGAGTGTCAGTGCCAAAAACAACCCAGAATATTGTTGTGCCCTGACACTGGGGCTCAGCTGGACATGGAGCAGGAAGGGATGATCACAGTCACAGTCCTGGGCTCATCCCACAGCCAGGGAAACAGGGAATTGGGAATGGGAAGGGAACTCTGTCCTGCTCAGGTGAGACCCCACCTGCAGAGCTGCCCCAGCCCTGGGAGGACCTGGAGCTGCTGAGTTCCTCCTTCCAGAGGAGGAATTCAGAGATGGGCAGAGGGATGGAGCAGCTCTGCTGGGAAAAAAAAGGCTGGGAGAGCTGGGATTGTTCAGCCTGGGAAAGAGAAGCTTTGGTGTGAGCTCATTGTGGCCTTCCAGGACCCTGCAAGAAGGGTGGGGAGAGACAATTTACAAGGGGCTGGAGGGACAGGACAAGGGGGAATGGCTTCACACTGACAGCAGATTAGATATTAGGTGAGGTATTAGGAAAAATCCTTGCCTGTGAGGCCCAGAGCAGCTGTGGCTGCCCCTGGATCCGTGGAAGTGCCCAAGACCAGGTTGGATGGGGCTCTGAGCAACCTGGGACAGTGGAAGGTGTCCCTGCCCATGAAATGATCTCTCTGGTCCCTTCTTACTGAGGCTGTTCTATGATTATGTGATTCTTTTAAAAAGCATTAATTTATTCATCTCAATTTATTCTACTCCCAGTCCTCTCCAACTGCTGACTGAGGAAATGAAAACATTATGGGAGTGGGATAGTGGGGTGGATTCTGCAAACCAGCCCAAGCAGGTCCTGCTTTAACTTCTGGTTTAACTTCAGCTTTTGAGAGCCCAGTGGGTCCTGGAGATGTGCAGGTCTGTAAGAACAATTTACAACAAGAACATCCCACGTTTTTTTCCCTTGACACACTACATAATTCCCAGCTACTGAGCCCTAGATCAGCCACAGCAACAGTGACTTCCAGCAGTTTCAGTGAATACCTGTGAGAGGATTA
The DNA here is from genome assembly GCA_035048045.1 of Chlorospingus semifuscus. Classification (NCBI taxonomy): domain Eukaryota; kingdom Metazoa; phylum Chordata; class Aves; order Passeriformes; family Passerellidae; genus Chlorospingus; species Chlorospingus semifuscus. Next base: position 2,830,870 of record JAWWMS010000287.1, on the reverse strand, counting down.
ACAGGGCCATTAGTGGCAGTAATGATTATCTACTCCCTGTCATGAGGTGTGACAAAAAAACTAAGGTGCAAAATTAAGCTCTTTACCAACTGAAGGGGATTTTTGGCTTAGGTGGTTAAGCAAGAATAGAGGATAGACTGTGCTTCACCTTACAAAATAAATATTAAAGATCAGTAAGACACAGTGCAAGACATTTAACAGGGCCTGGGTGGCCAAGAGAGATGTGAAATAAAAGCTGTTTTATAATAGCAAACAAACAACATGAATGATTTGGACCTGATGAAAAGATTGCAAATTAGATATCCCTGAACGCTATTAAATATCACAGTCACTGGATCTCTTGGTGTAAAATCAGCCACTCTGGTTTAGGGTAATGATGTCTACGTTTATTTTATTTCTTTATTTCAGCTGATAAAAGGCTCACATTGGGGTTTTGAAGGGTGACAGGATGGAAAACAGCAATTCTGCCATGTCCTCATCCACAGCGCCCAGTCCATGCCCTCAGCCTGGAGTAGCAGTGGGTCCTTCAGCCCTTGGCATTTCCTTTGGAAGGGGCATTTTTAGTCAACTCTGATCAATTTTGGACCAAATGTGATTCGCAGTAACCTGACTGTTATGCTGGGTTTGGGAAAAAAGCACAACAAAGATTTCTCCCAGTCTTCTCTACAACACTGGAGGCTCTTCTGCTCCAAATTTGCTGTGCTGGAGCTGCTTTGCTGCAGGATATTCCCTGCCAAGACATGCACTTCTAGGAAGAAATTATTTTCTGGATTTAAAGCTGTGTGGGTCCAAAGCAATCCTCCATCTGAGCCAGCACATGGAGTCAAGCTTTAATTCATCCATTGATGGCAAGAGTGACTTCTACACAACCACGTTGCCACTGAAGAGCAACAAGAGCTACTTCTATCTAAATAAATATATGTGAACAAAATCTAAATTGATATATAATCTAAATCTAGCTTAAAATAAATGGTGGTATGGGTTAGAAAACTATATTCCCACAGAGATGGTCAAGTTTTCATGGATTCAATCCCTAATCCATGAAAAAGGGGTCACAAAACATGACTTAGAGCTTAAAATTTGTGATTTTGGTGCAACTGCTGTGTTTGGATTAAACTGGCCACAACTTCCAGGCTTGAATTTCTGTTCCTGACCATGGAGATTTCCCTTGGAAAAAATAAAATTGACTTCTAAATATGCATCTCTGAAAATGTCACTGGGAACATGAGAAGTACCAAAAAAAGTTTAACTTTGTGTTTTCTTCACACTTTGACTCTTTTCTTTTGGAAATAAATATACAAATAAACCTAATTATGGTTGTCTTTTTCTCCAACTATTCCAATTAATTTGTAATTTAAGGCTAGAGCAGAACACTTAAAATACAGAGAGTTTCAGCCATCTTCACCAGATGGATCTTTCAGTCACCTTACATTCTTTGGGTTTGACATCTTCCTTTAAGTTGTCCCACAATTTCCCCAAAATTACACAACTACTCCTGATTTTTGCCCCAAATGGTCTTAAATGTTAAATCCCCCTGTTTATGTACAACAACTCCTAATGGCTTCAACTCTACCACTGCCTGAAAGAGAGGTTAAAATTTAGTGCTCTGTAGCAATAACACTGGGACTGTAAATCTTCACTAGACCTTTAAAAATTCTGCTTCAGACTGGACAAAATTCCCTATTAATTCCTCTGTGTTAATTAACAGGAAATAACTGTACTTAGGTCAATGTCCAACATAGGATCCCACAACTCCAGGGAAGGGAAAACCAACAAGAGGAGGTGAAACCCAAGAGTTTAAGTGCAACACATCTTTTCTGTCTGACAGAAAACTCTCTCCGAGGTCTGGTTTCAGCCTGCAGAGTCACCACTCCAGAGGTGTTCCCTGATGATAAAACTGGAGCCTCTCATGCTTTCCAACAGGTGAATTATCTAAAAAGCAGCAAAATCACTGTATTAAAGAGATTATGCTCTTAATGTAGCAAAAATTAAATTTAGCAGGTGCTCAGTGTGCATTTATTCAGTGATTATTATTATTCTTTTTCTGCTTTCCTCTAATTCCAAAGCCTTGAGCTTTCTCCTTCAATGCTCTCCCAAAGTCTTTGAGCTCCCTCTCCAATGAAGAGATTTCCTTTTGCTCCACCAAAGTGCTCTGTGTCAGGTCCTTGCTGTTAAAAGGGATTTTGGAAGGTTTAATTTGGGCTGGTCCTGACTCTCACACAGGGATGAGTTTCACCCGCAGTGAATTTGTACATTTGGAGTCTCCACGAGGCTTTGGATTCTCAAATTTCCCTCCTCTTCTGATGCCTTTCATTCCATGTGAGCCTAGGGTCATGGAAATTTTTTTTGACTGGCAAGGGAAGGAAGAACTTCTAAGGAATTATTATGCTTTGTAAATAATTCTAAATAGGTATTAAGAAAAATATATTACATAAAATCACTGAGCATTCTTCATCTCACTTCTGATTTTTTTGATTATTCAAACACTTATAAGAAAATTACCTTTTCCTCAAAAACTGAATTTAACTGATTCTCTACCCTTCAATACATATTATTTATTTATTTGTAATGTATTTATTTATTTGTATTTCATGTACAGCTGCTATTACTGTGTAGAAAAAGCATCCTCAGATCAAGCTATTTTCCAGATCCAAAACATAAATATACATATTCATCAATTCAGATATCCATTTTTAATTATTATTTATCAAGCAGTGTAGTGTTTCTTTAGTATTTGTGTATAAATATGCATTAACTCTTTAATGATAACTTGGTATGGCTTCACTTTTCCTTATTCTTTCCTGAGCCTGGGAATTATCCCACGTGGGATTTATAAACACAGGGTTGTAGATTTACCTAGAAGAGCACACTTATTTTCTGATGAAAGAAAAGGGAGAAAAAGCAACAACAAACTAACAAGAACATCAACTTTAATCACAATAACCATTTTTATCATGAGAATTGATTCGAAGGAAGGTATTTTATGGCTGTCATGAGGGACTTCACCTATAAAGGACTCAGATGTCTGCATTCATGCAGTACATTTGCTGCACCTTCCATTGCCTGAAGCAACTCCCTACATACAAAATTTCCCTTCTTTCTTTATTTTAAACATCCTGAAAAGCAGAATACAAAAAAAATCCTGCGTGTTCTTTAGCATTGCTACAGGGGTTAAATTGTTAATGCTTTACTTTCACTCTAGTTTTTTATCAAACTTTCTTTTTTCTCTCCCTGGGGATAAACAAATGGACAGCTTTCCTCTCTAGTATTCCTCCTTCCATTACCATCACAGCAGAATGCATCTGAGACTATAATAATTCAGTGATGAAATACAAAATGTCGCAATGCCATCTCTCTTAAAGTGAACTGAGATTTTGTTATGCCATTTTAGGTGCACTAATAGCTCCTAAAGTCCCATGGAGTATCTTAATGTGAATTTAATGAGCTGATAGCATATAAATGACAGTACTGTGAGGGTGAAGGTGACATAACCTTTTTCCTTCTGTTTGATGTTTGTCTTTGAAAAAATACAGATCTTTTCGAAACGCGCCGCATTATTACAACGTGCTGCATCCTTCAGCGAGAAGCCTGCCGTTGTTTTAGCGTTTTACAGCCCTTTTCTGCTCTCTTCATGGCACTAGAAACACTTTTTAGTTCACCATTAAGGTAATTAAAAATCTCAACACTTTTCCTGGCAGTGCAACGCCAACAGTGCTTGTGGCTACATCGTGGAGCGCCCATCCAGTGACAACCCATCATTTTTGTCATGCTGGTGCCAGTCGTGGTGGCGTGGAACTGGTGAAATCCTGCGTGAACCACATGGAAACCATCCATCTTTATATCCTGGGCATCACCTTTCTGCCTCCCAGCTAAGAGATCTCCTCAGCAGCGCTGGCTCCAAACTCCGCGTGTCATTACGGGAGCGTCGTCATTTACGAGGAGCTGCCTCCCCTCGCTCAGAGGTGTCACACCCCATTGTGCACCCAAATCCCAGCCCCCCTTGGCGTGGTAATGGGCTGGAATCCCATCAGCACTGGCTTGGATCAGCACTGACCCTGCCAGGCGCAGGGGAGGAAGATGGCACAAGATAAATACATTGATAAGAGAAAACAGCTGGCGGATTAAGGAGGCACCCAAATGTATGAGGTTATTAAAGCCTGCCCGAGTGCAGCAATGCAGCTTTCCCACTGCAATTTGAAGTATTGTCCTTAAAACCTTTCATTCAAACTTAAGGAATGCCATCTCAGTGGGTTCGTTCACCCTCCAACCTAAACACTTTGAGCTGTGTCAGCCGGTGATGTGATCATTTCTAGGCTAAACGCTCTGCAACGTGAAAAATCACTAACCTCTACTTCTCTTCATATTCCTTCAAAACAATATATAGATACAGAGATTATGAATCATGAAATATCTTGAGTTGGAAGGGACCCACAAGGATCAGCAAGTTCAACCTGGCCCTGCATAGACACCTCAACAATCCCACCCTGGGTATCCCTGGAGGGGTGTCCAAACACTTCTGAGCTCTTGGGAATGTGATTGTTCCCTGGGGAGCCTGGAAAGTGCCCAGAACCCTCTGGGGGAAGAACCTTTAGGTTGGATTTTCCCAAAATCCAAACTAAAACCCTCCTCTGGCACTGCTCCAACCATTCCCTTGGATGCTTTCACTGATCACCAGAGAAAAGGGATCAGTGTCTGCTCTTCCTCTTCACCTCCTGAGGAAGCTGAAGACTTCCCTCAGTCTCCTCCAGGTGAACAGACCAAGTAACCTCAGATACTCATCATACAGCTTCCCCTCAAGGGCCTTCACTATCCTCATAGCTTTTGTTATTTATTTGTTATTTAAACTTTGTAGTGAGCCAGGCTTGTTTCTTTTAATTTTATGCTCATTCGCTGAATTCAGGTCAATCAAAGGTTTCTTGGTGTCGATTTGTTTGTAAATTTTAAAACACTTGTAGGACAGCCTATGAATCACTCCACAGACAGTGTATTTTCTATCTTGTCATACAGTCCCAATGCTGTTACATGAAGTATGTAGTGCAGAGTGAATTAAATTTACAAAAGTTTTTTCCTTCCCTGGTAGAAATACTAACATTTGCTCTTCTGAGAGAGATGTACCTTGGGCTGCGTTTGACAAAGAGGAAATAAATAAATAAAAAATAAGCAGCTTACGTGTTTCAAAAAAGTTGGAATTTTGGCAACATGTGAAATTTGTTTAGAAAAACCTTTTCGTTGCCAGGTGACGAGGCAAAACATATCACATATGCTTAACAACCAGCTTGTACATATTTTGTCTTTCCAAGGTTTCTAGGGCTGGTCAGGCACAATGATGCATTACAGCTGAAGGAGCTTCCAGCAGGGACAAATGTTTGTCTCCTTCCAAAAGAATTTTCCTAATCCTTAAGAAAAACAACTCAATATTTCTCATTGCTGAATGATTGAGTAAGGATTAATTCTGCTCAAAATTCATCGTGTCACGAGTCGTATTTTGTGTTTGCTGAAGGTGCAAACTGCACATGGTGTTTGGGAGCATTTCATGGTACAGTACAGGCAGCACTTCTGCTAACACAGATTTCTTACAATAGTCTGACACCTTATCCCTGTCCAACAGCAGCATTAAAACACAAGGATGACTAAGGATCAATGATGATAATGTGTTAAAACACGTCCCACCATGTTCAAAAAGCCACTCTTGGCACAGTCCAAGCACCTTTGCATCACTGATGCATCCATTTCATCAACATTTCCATCCACTGATGCACACTGGCATTTCAGGGGAATGGAACAATCAGTTCTGGGTTTGGAGGAATTCAGAAAGAGCCAGAAAAAACCCAATCCACACTCGGATTCCCCTGAAATTTGGAAGCCCATCCTTCCCACCCCAAACCTCAGCTCTTGCTGTGAACATTTCCATCCCATGGATCCCATGGCCTGGAGTTGCAGTTAATGGACTTCACACATGTGAAATTAATTGTGGGGATAATTCTGAAACAATTACCTTTTCTTGGAAGCCCAGTCAATAGCCATTCTAATAAATCATGGTGCTGCTCATGTCATAATGGACATCAGTAATCAAATTCATCTGCACACTCAGCCTGTTTGCTGACTTAAAACTCTAAAAGGCAAAGAAGAATTTGATGCCCAAGTTCCCACATGCCTGACATACAAAATGGACACAGAGGACCTGACTGCTCTCCTCCAATCACCCTGTGATGCCTGAAATTATTAATTGTTTGTCATTATGCAAACCTGAATCTCTTTAAAATGTTCATACCTACATGCACGAAATATTCTTGTTGTTTTTTTTTTCCTTTTTCTCTCTTTTGTTTTGCATTCCAATTTTAATTGTCACTGAAAGAAAATTTCAGCATGACTCATGAGATTAAACTGTTTTATCTCTAATTACCCTTGTCAGGAGATAGCCATAAATCAGTTTTTAAAGAGCAGCATGCATTCATTTAGAACAATGAGCCATCATTTTGTTATTTCACTGTTCCTTACAAGGGTTCCCCTCCTGTCTTCTAGGTACCCAACTGAGCATTGGCTTTTTACAGGTGGATTAGGTACCAAAAATTTTCTTCTCCCAAACTTTAAAAGACTTCAAAGGTCTCCCACCCCTTTCCTCCATCCTACTGCACCTATTCCCACCTACCCTGGGGGTAAAACCAAACACACACAGAGAAAACTCAAAGCTAAGGAACTTTTTCTTGGAGAGCACAACTTCTGGAATTTGATATCCACTAGGAGCACTTGTGCCTCCAAATTCCAGTTTGCTCTCCCTGCCAGCAATCCACACATGCCAGCAAACCAATTTCCTAGAATCCTCATCAAAAGACAGCAACAAAGGGCTGCAATGATGGCCAAATCCAATTTATTTAAGAGGGAAAGGGGACCATACACAAACCTCTCTGCACCACTGTCCAGATGTGCCAGGTCACTACCTGTAGCCATTAATATTCACTGGCCCTCCAATGACTTTGAAATTTAGATTTTATTTATTTCTTGCATCCTTTTCTCTTTCACTGAAATTGCAGAACAAGGCATCCATTTACTCAGTGTAAACTTACACTGTGAGATATGATCCCAGATGAGGTATTGCCTCAAACAGAAGATGAAAAATATTCCATGCATTTTAAACACGAATCCAAGATCATAAGTTACACTAACGTGTAATACATTTCTGCTGTTCTCTGGCAGGAGAGAAAAACAAAACTGGCAGCTATAGCAATTGTATAATGGTAATTATTGAGAGAAATAATTACACAAAAACCTGTTCAAATTATAGACAGGATGGGATGACTCAAAGCGAGAAGAATTTAAAGTGATAGTTAATACCTCAGAAAACCTCACTGTGTGACATCAGGCAGCAAAGTCAGACAAATAAATGCATCTGCTGAAATCATCCTACCCTCTGAAGTTTGTCAAAAGTGGGCAAAAAGCAGCAGTTTTCACTCAGTGGGGATTTCAGGGCAGGCTGGCTTACCAGAGCGGCTCCCAGCAGCATCAGGGAATTCCTGGACAAAGGAAAGAAGGAAACCCGAATGCAATTTCATTCTAAACAGGCTGAAATCAATTCTTTATATTCCCTCCACAACCCTCAGCAGCAGGTGGGGTTAGAATATTAATCCAGCTCTTCAGAGGTGAGACGTTGCAACGGAGCCAGGAGCTCCCGGGTGCTGAATTCCCACCTGCACCTCCAAAGCCCTTTCTGTCTGCACCCAAAGACAAAACCTCTTGTTCCAGAGGTTTCCAGCTGTGCTGCTGATGGCTCATGCCCTTATCCTTTCACCCAAATGTCTGCAACACTCTGGATAAAGCTGCAGCCACTGATCATCCTTGAGGAGCCAAGGAAGCCTCACCACACCTTCCCTGTTCTGCTCATCTCCTTCTGCCTCTCCAACACTGCATTCAAGATTTTTGATATTTGTTCCATTCCAGACCTGGTGGCTCAAACACCTCTCCCTACCTCAAAAACTTCTGCTTTTCACGTCCCCCCCCTCCTTCCACCTAATTTTTAAACTTCTGTCCTCACTTCCAACAACTGGACAAAGCCCTTCTCAAAAGAACAGATTTTTCATTATGTCTGTGGGAAAACATCGATTTTTTTTTTCTTTAATTCATCTCCATTAGCTACAAACTTTTTCCCAATTATTCCTTTTATCCTGTCACATTACCTTACATCTGTGTTGCTGTTTCCCTTCCTTCTGTATCACATCTAACTTGAAATTGGTGTGACTCACTTGACAATTACAAAGCAAAAATACATTAAATAAAGGCTTTTTTGTTCAAAGTTCCTCTCTTTGCCCAGACCATTCACAAAGGTAAAACATCCCATGCACCATGCTGTATTAGTAATGACTTTTGAAACTTTGTATTGCAAGAAAGATGACAAATGCTTCAGGACACATGTGAAAATGGCAAAAATCTGTACTGCTGACAAGTCAACTACACACAATGCAACTTGCTCAAATTGTCATATAAAAATTTGCTTTTTCTGAAAAGAAAAATCTGTTACTTTTATTTGGCAAGGTGGCTCAGAAGTCCAGCTTAGCTCAGTGCTTTTGTGGAGAGGGAAGAACAGTGGGTGGTTAACATCATTTACAGTTAATTCTACCATTTCTTTCAGTACTCAGATATTGTATTCATTTCTTCCATGCACATAATCAGATCACTGCATTCTTTCTAATTAAATTAGTTTCCTCTACACAGTCCTTTAGTGTTATCCTAGGAAACAAAGACAGGCCCATAAAACCAAAGGGCCACCATGGACTCAGACAGAAAGTTGCCCAAATTTAAATTTGATTTGTACTAACAGGAAGGTAATAATCTATGTAATTTCAATTTATGTGCCCCTCCAGTGTGGTTTTCTTTGATGGTTTTACCCTCCAGGCAGCTCTGTAGGGTACTGAGGTGAAATTACCCCTAATTTAGGGGTACAGACCCAAAGCACAGAGTGCAGTTGGTTCACTTGAGGTGACACATGGAGTCCGTGCCAGCCTTGGGATCTGGGAACTGATATTCCCCATTTTCCTCCAGGATCTGACCACCAGAACCAGCTGTCCTCAGTGCAGTAAATCCTCCTTGGAAACACCATAGTGGATCTTTTCTAATGGCATGGGCAAATTCAGGGAAAATACTTGTGTTACTACAGAATAAAATACAAACCAAACCCCTGCACACAGGTGAGGGCAAGGTGGGTGAAAAGCAGCCCCTTGGGAGATACACTGAGGTTTCCAGGAGCAGGAAGAGAATATCTAGCTTCACATAAACTTCTAAGTCTTGCCAAAAAGGAAGACGTTTAGATAGGATCCACACCTTGGCTTTTCCTATGTTGTCGCAGACATCTTTTATAGAAAATCTTTTAAGATTTTTCCTCCTGAGAAGCTGAAAGGCCTCAGGAACAAAATGTAAACAATGATTATCTGCTGCTGTAGAATGCAACAGGTGCATCTGTGATTGGTCTCATGTGGTTGTTTCTAATTAATGGCCAATCACAGTCTGGCTGTATTGGACTGTCTCGGTCACTCACAAACCTTTGTTATTAATTTTTTTCCTATTCTTAGCTAGCCTTCTGATGAAATAATTTCTTCTATTCTTTTAGTATAGTTTTAATATAATATATATCATAAAATAAATCAAGCCTTCTGAAACATGGAGTCAGATCCTTGTCTTTTCCTTCATTCTAAGACCCCTGTGAACACCGTCACAATAAACCTACTGTCTGGGATTGTTTTACTGTCAAATTTTCACAGAATTCACAGAATCACTGGGTTGGAAGAGACCTTCAAGATCATCAAATCCAACCCAGCCCCAACACCTCACATAAACCCTGGCACCCCGTGCCACATCCAGTCTGTTTGAAACACATCCAGGGATGGTGATTCCACCACCTCCCTGGGAAGACCATTCCAGAACTTGATCATCCATTCAGTAAAAAACTTTTTCCTGATATCTAACCTTGGTCTCCCTCATTCAGCATGATTTGACCCAACCCAGAAGTGAAAAGATCCAACTCACCACAGATGGCATCGCTCTCATCTAAACCATCTCCGCAGTCGTCCTCGCCATCGCAGGTCCACTGCTTGGAGATGCACTTGTTTGCAGAGCAAGCAAACTGATTCCAGGAGCAGGATGAATCTGGGGGTGACACCAGGCCCTGCATTTGTTAGGTTTACAACATCACTGCATTCCCTGCTTTTTCAAGCACAGTTTAGGATTTTCTGCACTGCTCCTTTCTCTCCTCCCAGTTTCCATGTATTAAAACGCTCCAACTCAGCACAATCTCAATCTTGTTATTCAGCATATTATCAGTTTGTCCAAGAGTTTGCATTCACCAATACATTTTTAAAAACAAACAGTGAAACATTCCAAAATTTTCAAATATTTTGTAAGTGGGATGAGGATAAACACTTTAAAAAACTGAAGCCTAGATTGCATATTTAACAGCTGCTACAACTACAGTGAACTGCTTTGTTTGGGTAGTAGGACAGAGAGGGCACAGTTCAAATTTTCTAACTCAGCCTTCCTCCTGGTATTCCAGCAGCTAACTCCATCTTTAAAAGATGTTTTCTTATTTTTTCTCACAAGAAAAATTTCTGTGTTCTTGCTTTATCCCATTTACACTTTTCTGTACATTGCAAATAGGAGCTTAGTTTCTACATTTCAAAGTCAGACTGCAAAACTGTCCTAAATCAATGCCATTCTTTTCTGAAAAATTCATGTCTTGCATTTTTTCTAGTCTTCTTTCTTTAAGAATAAAGTTTATTTTTTTGCAACTGATTTTGATGACAAAAAAATTTTAATATTAACAATTAAAAGAATTGTAGGTAATAAAACCTGAATTTGAAGGACAGCATTTAACAGGTATCTTAAAATGGGTAAGAACAATCAATGGGGTAAGAAGCATTGACTTAACGCCCCTTCCCTTTCATCCACAAAAATCAGCTAATTCAGTTTACAGTATTGTACACAAGAGTATAACACCTGGAAATATAAACACCAAGTTATGCTTGACAAATGTGGCCAATAAAAAGACTCTGATTGTCACAGTCCACAGGACTTCCTAATTTCAATGTTATGAGGAAAAAATATACACTGTAAACTGCAAATCAAATATGGAAGCATGTTAGTGGGAACTGGGTCATGAAGAGAGTAATAAAATAAATAATAAGTAATAAAATGTTCAGTCATGGTAAGAAGTAAAGGAAAAAACCCACAAAAAAATGAAAAAAAAACCCCAAATTTCAGGTCTTATTTAAATTGGGAATAGAAAAAGTTGACACTACTTTCTGGTACAACTTCGTTACAAAAATAATCCATTCAGGTAATCCATGCAAACTGAAAAGACCAGCTCTCACTAGAAATAAAGCCAACCTGTTTTGTGCCTCAGTTAGGTAAAATTTAAGAATCTGAAATGATCTGAGACAGAACAGACCCTTAACCCAGCTCACAGTTCATGCTGTGTTATATTTACATCACTTTTGTCATTACCTTAAACAATTATATCTGTATGGTCTCTGATGCAAAGCAATGCCTACTTTGAGTTTTGGGTATTTTCTGCTGGGCTCCAGACACTGATTCAAATTCATTATATCTGTAAAACTCATCTAATGAGGAGTTGTGAAGAATTAGTGGAATTGTTAAATATTAAATTAATAGAAAACTCTGTATATAAATATCTCCTTAAGAGAGAAAAAAGTAAATTAAAGGACTTTCATTCTGGCATGAAATAGAATTTAAGGTATTGGCAGCATGAAGTATTAGAGTTGAATCTGCAAACACGGCATTAAAGATTTTTTTTATAGAATCTCTGAGATATAAATGCACACTTCTTTGTTTCCAAAGTGCAGTACTGAATAGAGGAATACAAATAAGACAAAATGCTCACCACAGTGCAATTCATCTACTCCGTCCTCACAGTCTTTCTGCCCATCACAAAGCCAGGTGGTCAGAATACATCTTCCACTAGGACAACCAAAATAATTTTCTTCACATGTGGGTTTGTTTTGAACTGTGATAAAATAAAGAATGTAATGTAAAATGGTCTCTACTAGTATGATTAGGAGCCTAATACATTTCTGCTAAATTTCTGAATACTGATGGACAAAGTGTTTATGTCTAAAAATGGAAAAAAAATGTGTTCATAAAAATAAACAAAAAGTGATAGCTAAGTAGTTTAGGGAGCTGAAATTCTTATTTTTTATTTTCTTTTAGAGAAGAATCAGAGCAAAGCTTCAAACCAAATCAAAAGGCCTAGAGAGGAAAGTAGTTCAGTTTACAGGTTTTGAGGTCAGGCAGGTCAGCATTGCTTGTTGCTTTACACTAGCTGAAGAAATGGCCCTTCTGAACTCTCTGCTGTCATTTACAAGATAATCTAATTGTGGCAGTATTTTTGTCACTGGGAGAAGCCACAAATCTCATGCATGCACTGACTAACAGGAGCTACACCGGTGATGCTGGAGCCAGAGGCTTAGACTTGGTCAGAAATTAAAAAGTTCTCCCTTGTCTTTTTAATTTTGCTGAGTCAGAAAGTAATTAAAAATTTGACTTTTATGAATGATTAAGAAACCAGGTGTGAGGAAAGAAAACATGCCACATGTAGAGTTTAACGATGCGAGCACAAATATTATCTAATAACAGTTTATTTTCAAAATCTTAAGTAAGGTCCTGGGAAAACCCAGGATGGAATTCCAAGTACTGGAGACCACTGAAACTCTCTGCCATGGTTTTCATTATTCCTTCAGTGTACTGGATTTGTTTTCAGCCTCCTCTCTTTTAAAAGGAAAGGTAAAGTAAACATTTATGGATTCTACAGCTGTATGAATAAAAAAAAAAAAATAAAGACTAAAGAAAGAAGTGGAACATCTGTGATGACTTGGTAGATATTAAGGGTTCCCTAAGCAAAGCTACCCTCCATGAGTATTTTGCTGTAATTTTCTGTAAGAACAATGACACTGAACCCAACTGCTAATGGGAATTGCAATATTCATAACAGAAACAACACTCAAAAACTTAATGTGCCAGAGCTGGTCAGTTTTGAATGAAATGGCAAAGGAAATCACATGTAGGCTGAGTGGGGATGGTTTTGCTTCCAACTAAAGGGAAGAATGATCCAGGCAATTAGTCATACATTAAAATGATGGAACATTTTGGCACACATTTGGAATTCAGAGAGAAGTAATACAAATAAATGGACAATGGAAGAAAATGCACATTAGTGTACTTATGCAACATTAGTTTACCGAAGCTGTAGCACACTGCTCTCAACATTTTCCTTGGTGTGGAAAAAACCCCTTTCTTTGTCTAAAAATACAGCAAATTAAGCTCTTTTGGCCTTAATGAAGTGTTATATACAATAAATTCTTCATAATTAAGAGATAATCTAGAGAATGTAGAAATTAGAATGAAAACTCTAAGTTAATATGCATCTATTTTATAGGACTGATAGAAGTTCTTAATGACACGTTGGCTGACAGTACTGCTGAAGTCCCAGGTTCCTCTGGATCCTGGTAATATTTTTGTCAATAAATTTGGCACAATGTATATGAGAATTCTAATAGAACCTTCTGGTGACACAACAGGATTATCACACAGATTAAGAGAATATTAAATGGAAAGAATCAGATTATGTCCACTACTGTGCAAAAAATTTGATGGCATTGAACAACATGAAATTAGAAGTTCTAATTTTACAAATGAATAAAACTTATTATTATTTAGGAAATATTTACTTTTATTTAATGCTAGTTCTTAGAGGAAAGAGAGTTACTAGTCAACAGAAGGTTAATTTCACTTTAGAACAAATCAATTATTAAAAAAAATAGAAATAAAAATGTTTTCATGTTGTATTTAATATTCTCAAACTCAGATGAGGAGTTCTGGATAAAAATGGAGCAAACACATAAATTCCCTCCTTGATTAGGTAAGAACTGAATATTATGAATAATTCATTAGTTAACATTAAATAGAACTCCAGTCCTGTGGCTGGGGCTCAAGTTATCATGATCACTTTTTCCTGGTTGCTATCACAAAAACAACAGCCCTGGATTCTACCCTGGCAGCCTATTCCAAGGACCTCCACCAAATAAAAGAGAAAGTAAAACAAGTCAGCAGGAAAAGAAATACCGCCCACTAAAGCAGTAGCTAATAAAAGTTCCTGAGTGATTATGCTGATGCTTGATGAGCTTGACATTTTAATGACTCATGTTTTGCTTAAATAAAAATGATAAATGACAGGCCTAACCTGGAGGAAATAGAAAGCTAGACATTACTGTTTGCTTCAGAAAAAAAGTCAGTATTCATTTGTAATAATTTGCATAATCCCAGGAAACACAAAATAAAGGTGAATAAACTGCATTCAGCATTGTAAAAATGTCTATGTTAAATACACCAGTATTGACTGAATAAACATTCTTAAACATTCTGCAACACAATGAGAAGCACTCTCCCTCCCCAAATAGGGCTTTTTTTTCTTTGTTTAAAAGGTAAATTAATGTTTTGGGGTTTTTTGTTTTTTTTTTTTAATTTTTTTACAGTTACCTGGGCATTTTAATTCATCCGTATAATCTCCGCAGTCATTAGACCCATCACAAATCCATTCTGGCAGTATACAGAGGGAAGTGGAATTACAGCTGATAAATCCTGAAGATTTTACCCCAAGTTTATAGAAGTAAGCACAGTTTGTATTATCTGGAAAGAGACAGAAAATTACCACACACCTAACACAGCCTGAGACAGCCTCAACGTTTCATTTTCACATTGGGCTGGAGGAGCCCACGCAGGCATTGGAATCCCAGGCAGCAACACCCAGGAATGAACTGCTCCAACACAAGGAACAATCAGGGAGCAGCTGCTGGGAGGGAGCAGGAACACAAACTCACTGCAGTTCTTTTCATCCGAGGCATCTGCACAGTCGATGATCTGGTTGCACTGCGCTGATTTCCCCACGCAAAGCCCATCTGCGCAGCGGAACTCTGCCGGAGCGCACGCCGCTTCTGCAACACGCGGATATAAAGGATGTGAATTTGTGTGCTAAACACGCTCTGCAGATGCACATCACACACATGATGATGCTTAAGCCTTCTGCCTTTCAGAATGAGGCATTCAGAACACACTGTACCTTCCAGCAGACATAAGGTGTAATAAACTCCAAATCATACAAGTTGCTAATTTTTTAATTTATTTTTTTAGCCTAAAAGTGTCTCTAGGTAATTCAGTTCGTTTTGAGATAATCAATTGTCCTGGTTTTGCAAGATGGCAGATTTCCCCGAGAGGCTGCTATTTGTGAAAAGATTGTGAGCCATGAGAGAACTGGGTTTTTTTCTTGTGGAGAAATCTCCATAACATTAACAAGAGGGACTTCTCTCCCTAAGTGAACTTTTTTAGAAGTGGCAAACTTACTGAAATTTTAGGTTTTGTTTCTTTACATTGCCAGTGGGAAAGAAAAGGTTGTGAGGGAAGAAGTGTTCTGAAGGTTTTCTTATGATTCTTATTACTCTTTCTTCTAGTTACTGTTAGTAAATTTTTCTTTATACCGTTTTAAAGTTTTGAGCCTGCTTTGCCTTTTTCCTAATCCTACCTCACAGCGGGTAGTGAGTGCACTGGTGATTGGCCAGCACTGAACCCACCACACTCATTGGTGTGTTGGCCAGGAAATCTCAAAATTGATGAAATCTCAGATTGGTGAACCAAAACCACCACATGAAATTGGTGTTTCCACCTGGTTTCAAACTGAAATCAACACATCATCATTTGAGGGAGGAAGAAGCATTTTCAGGATCATCCGTGAATCTCAGATTTATTTCTTGTAAAACCAGCTTGGGGTTCTTGACTATATCTTTTAATTATATTTAGATAAATTATTAAAAATAATTTGGTGCCTTCAAAAAATGCTTGTTGCTATTTAGCTTTTAGTTATAAATCACGTGGAATAATATCCCTGCCAAACTTTCTGAATTGTAACTAAGGATTTGTGTGGTCTGCTTGTTGTTCTACATGCATTAGAGCAATATATATGTTGCACAGATATAAATATTCATGTTAAAAGATATAAATCAAAAAACAATTCTGATATGAAGAGGAGAACAATTCTAGTAAGCTTTGCAAAGGGTATGGACTCTGCCATGCATCTGACAAGTAGGGAAATGGAGCATTTCCTGCTTCAGAGAAGAAGCACATGCAGAGGAGAAATCACCATCTTTCAATTTGTCTGCAGTAAAGTTACTCTCTCATTACTTCACAGAAGATACAGCACCTGTATTTTATATTTTATACATATAAAACATAAAATATTATATGCATAATGCACATGTATATATTATATTTTATAGCCAAAACCACTCTCCTTCTAGGAGACCGTAGGTGCAAACCAAAATCAGCCTTTGCATCAATCCCACCATATGATTAAATCACACATTATTTTCCAGCTACTCCTATTTGCATAATGAGTATTTACAAAGCAATATTCAGAAATCACCCAGGAAATAAGATGCCATTTACCTTTGCAGTCAAATTCATCAGAGTTGTCACCACAGTCATTGGCACCATCACAGACTCTGTCGCTGGGAACGCAGCGGCGATTGGAGCACGGCTTGAAGCCCTTCCGACAGCCTCTGTTCTCTGGAAAGTTAAATACCAGCTCATGATTGGATTGACACCTCATGAAAACAGCCTTACCCTCCATCCAAACCAAACATTCCAGAACAATGTTTTAATTGGTGATGCATTCCAAGCTACAGGGAAAAAAACAACTTCAGAAATTCATCCATTATGCAGCATAACTTGGATGGATATAGGGATAAAGAGCAATAAATGAAAGCATGAGGAGAAAGAATGACCAAAAAAAGAGAGAAAGGGTGGCCTCATTCCCAGCTTTCATTATCTTGGTACAAAATGCTCGTGTACTTTAAATGCATTTGTTTTGACACACTTGTTTGGGGAGAATATTTGCATGTGGCATAGCACAGAATGAAGCATACTAAATATGGCCTAAACCAAAACAGGAATAAATGGAGAATAATATAATAACAGACATTAGCAGAGATTTTTTGGATTTCTGAGCACCGATACCAACAGCGTTCTGCTGAAGAATACTATTGAAGAATGCATGAATTTTACATATAATGATATGTTTGAAAATTCAGGACTGATTTACTAAAGCCCTAATTATTCCAGAAGTCACAATAATAATGTTTACTGCATTAAGTATTCAAAATAATGAGCCCAGCACACTGTTCTTCATCAGATTTAGAAAGCAACACCCTGTATATGACCTAGTGCATGAAAGGACCCCAGTTCTTCCTGGTTTTTTCTCCAACATGTAGGAAGATATTTATTACAGTTGATTTAAATGAGGCAAGGTGTTCACTGTCACACTTGCAAATTACTAGAATGTCCTTCATAAAATTATGTGGCAAATCCATGGAAAGACAAATTGTTGGTTCTCAGAATCACAGAATCATGGAATGGGTTTGAAGGGACCTTAAAACCTTCTCCTTCCACCCCCTGCCATGGGCAAGGACACCTCCTGCTATCCCAGGCTGCTCCAAGCCCTGTCCAACCCAGCCTTGGACACTTCCAGGGATGGGGCAGCCACAGCTACTCAGGGCAACAAATTTGTATTTATAAATCTATTTATAAATTTAATAACTAGCATTTATATATTTTATATTACTGTAAAGTAAGCTATCATCTTTCAAAAAGCAGTTAGCCATGTTTTTCTTTATTTTTGCTCTAGACAGAAACACGAGAACATGTGAGATGCTTTTTATTAAATATGTCAGTTAATACATCAAGTTTGGAAGTAAAAAATATTTTCAGGTAATTTTTTCCATGTCATGTCAAGGTTTTCCTAATGTGTGTCGACATTTTCTTGCTGTGCATTTGGCCGAGAAGTTGGTGTGAATAAGAGGAAGGAAACTAAGCATGTTTAACACCAAAATGATAACAGGAAGGTGAAAGATCTGGAAATACCCACCACAGTAGAAAAGTTTCTCATCAGACTTGTCCTTACAGTGAGCAATGCCATCACAAGTCAGCAGATAATCAATGCATTCACCGTTCCCACATTCAAATTCCGAATAGATGTTGCAAGTAGAATTTTTACCTGAAAATAAGCCACATTAGCACGTAATTTTTAAAAGCTTTTACAGCTAGTGAAAATGAGAAAACATGCTGGCTGCATTTCAATTTTGACCTACATTAATTTTGAAAACCTGAGTACAAAACAGTAAAACACACCATGGCATCAGAACTTAAAAGCAAAGAGAACCTGTAAAAAGAAAATACATTGACAAATATCCATGAAGGAACATGCAGTGAAACAATTCACAAGCACTCATTCTGATAAGATAAGAACTCTGGAACCATTGTGCTCAGCTTGCTTCAAATCACCCATGTCTTCCCAACCCCCAGCTTGAATGATACAGCCTAAACCCCAAGGCACAAAACCTGCTGCTTCCATTTTACTTTCTTCTTTTATTCACAAAAACCCTCCCCTTCTCATCGAGTGGACGTTCTATTTATTATTTTAGAAGAAAACCAGGTGCACATTTAAAATTTTTACTCTTTTACTTAAGAAACAAAAACATTTTAGAAATTGGACACAAAAGTTCGGTCATGAACTTCAGGGCAAGTCATACATCTGCTTTGTGAGTATGGTTCTAACCAAAATACCAAAGTGAAGAGAAACGAGGAGGATTTAGGACAATTCAAGTAGAAGAACAATGGAGAAATTATATCCAATTGTTATGCTTCTGTCTTGTTTCCATTATAATCACTTCAGCAAAAATTCAGGAAGAACCAATGTCTGTTATATGCAATAGCCAAGCCAATATAAATTGAAAGCATTTCTTGATTTGATTGAAACATGAAGAAAAAGTGCTGAAAACAGATTCTGAATAAGGTGAGATCTGGTCTTGAATATGATTTATTTAGTCCTTTACATTTGAAGTATTTTTATCTCTTTTCCCACCATTTTCTAGCATTGTAAGAACTTATGGAGAATAATTATTAATTACATTTGTAGTTCATCTAGTTCACCATCTTAGACTGCAATCTTTAGAAAAAAAATGAAAAGAATAAAAGTATATATAGCATAACCTGCTCTCAGTTTGAGTCTAACTGGACACCCTTGTAGAGATTGCTTCAAACTCCATCTTGCAGAAACAAAGAATGTAAAAGCCTTTCAAATGGTTTCTTTGATGACAAGTAAGTAGTGAGAGCAGTCATTACCCATATCATCATCTCTCAGAATTTCACTGAAGCTTTGTCTCAAGACTCTTGACTGGCAGTAAGTTACACAGCCTAATTACACTGTGAAAGGACAGTTAATTCCTTTTCTCAGCTGGAATTGCTAACTTTCAATTTTATTGAGTATCACTTGCAATTCTGTTATGAAGAAAGGAACTTTTGATCTCAAAGCTAAACTGAAGTCTGTCTTGTTTCCATCCTTTTTCTGTGCTACTCTACCCCATCATTTAATGTCTTCTTTTTTTTCCTGATAGCTGAGATCAACATTTCCTGCAAACACTCTACAGAATAATTTAGAAGATTAAATCTTATTTCATGTCCTAGATGACAATTTAAACATGGTTTTACCTAAGAGCAATTTTAAGAGTTGTGATGCATTTGGAAAATACAAATGCCATATAATTATAAAATAAATTGTTAGGCATGTGAATTCATCTGCTGAACCTCTCTCACTTCCACTGCCAATCACTGGTTTGACAACATAGAGAGATAGGTGAGAAAGTGCTTTAATTAAGCAACTTCAGTAGCTTATCCCACATAACCCTAGGGAAGGATACATACAGATATTTCTATCTATCTTAGCAGTAATTGTGATAAATACGTAAAAATTCTATTAATAGGAAACAGCAGCCCACTACCATAATAGGAGTTTAAGGAGAGTATGAACACTTTTTAAACCTCAAAAGACCTACAAAAGAGTTAAAAGCCTGGTTTGTGCTGAATAGCCAGATTAATTTTTTCAGTATACAGAAGAAATAAAATGAATGGCTTGGGCCAACTGTCCTATGAAATCCAAGTGCCTCACAGCACAGAAAAGCATTGTGTCAGCCACCATTACTTACTCACACATCTGTTATCATCTATCAGGACTCTGTCCCCTCTGCACGAGCAGTTCACTCGTCCATCAGGCGTCAGAAGGCACAAATCATGGCAGCCTCCATTCATTTGTGCACAGGGAGATAACTCACCTGGAAGACAAACGACAAGAGATGAACTCTATTTTATTAAATTTGCTTCAGTGGCCAATGTCTTTGAGGGAGCAAAAGTCACCATATCTCAGATTCATGGGCAATTGATTCGGGTTTTATCAGTCAGATGAAAATGTCAGCATCCCTCAGATGCTGGCATGCTAAAGATAAACAAATACCTGGAAAATAATAATTTTTAAAACCTGCAACATTCAAAACCGCAGAAATTTGACAGGAAAGTATTTAGCTGCTATCCACTGAGCTTCAACACCCATAACAGAACATTCCAAATAATGCTTATTTACTTGGAGTCCTGGGTTGTAAGACATGCGTGTATTCTATTGCCATCTGTTAGAGGTGGGGCAATTACCTTCTGTTAATTGGGCAGTTTTATTTATCTCCTCCACAAACCAATCCTCCTTCTGGGAAAATTTCTTCTGTTAATGGGCCACTGAGTGCCCCTGCATGGCTGAACAAATTCCATCATCCCACTGGGAGATGCTCCACCCAGAGGAGGAGCCAAGCATTACTACCTGGATACAATCTGAGGTTTGGAACACCACAGCAGCCTTTTCCCACTGTATTCCCAGAGGAGCAGCTTTCTCCTCCCCTGCATTCCCAGAGGGAACCCAGGTCCATCTCCAGCAGCCCTGGAGCTTCAGAGAAAAACTCCTCCCTTGTCCAGGATCCCTGCTCCAGCAGAACCACAGCTGGCACTGCAGGAGGGCTGAGCCACCATGGAATGGGACTGCTGTGACCACCCTGACACACAGGGTGTCAGTGGATTTTTTTTTTGTTTGTACTATTGCATTTGTATTTTAATTTTCCTAGTAAAGAACTGTTATTC
>JAWWMS010000287.1:2750454-2809710 GCA_035048045.1 Chlorospingus semifuscus | reverse complement strand
TAATCTAGTACCGATATCCAACTGAGAGAGACAAAAACTTTCTAAGTGTTTAAAGTTAGAAAGTGTTTGTTTATTGTGGGATAGCTCCCAAATACACACCTCAATTTACAGGTGATTACAGAGTCCTTTTATCTATACAAGTATTGAATACCTAAAATATAAATACATATTCATAATTTGGTACATCCCATTCCCAATATGGATGTTGATCTAGTACCAATATCCAACTGTGATTTATTAAAAATATGGATATTGATCTAGTACAGATATCCAAATATGACAGACAAAAACTCTCAAACAGTTTAGACTTAGAAAGTGTGTGTTTATTGTGAGATAGCTCCCAAATACACACCTCAATTTAGAGGTGATTACAAAGTCCTTTTATCTATAAGTATATAAGAGTATCTATAAGTATATAAGAGTATTGAATACCCAAAATACAAACACATATTCATAACTTTGGTACATCCCATTCCCAATATGGATATTGATCTAGTACCAATATCCAAAAACTCTAACAGTTTAAAGTTAGAAACTGTTTGTTTATTGTGGGATAACTCCCAAATACACACTGCAATTTACAGGTGATTACAGAGTCCTTTTATCTATAAGTATATGAGTATTGAATACCCAAAAATACAAATACATATTCATGGAAAACCTGTCCTGTTCCTTGGGGGTCACATCCCAAGGCTGTTGACCTGGAGATGTGATGCCATTTCTGTGGGAATCTTTAAAATTAAAAGGTTTTGGGAAAGCTGCAAAAGGCAGGCTTTAGAGCCAGTAGAACTATGATTAGACCTAAGCTGTAACTATAAGATTTGTCAGTAGAAAAAATTTATAAGAAATTGAAAAATAAGGACAAATAGAATAATGGTTTGTGCATTAATGCTTGTCTAAAATAACACTTTAAATTACAAAAAAGTATATCTAGTAAAATATTAGGAAGGTCTAAGTTTAATAATGGAGCTCTGTAATAATGGAGCACCTGCCTATGCAGCCAGGGGAGCACCTGCTTGAGGGACAGCAATGATTGGGGGACAGCAATGATTGGGGGACAGCAATGATTGGGGGACAGCAATGATTGAGGCACAGAAATGCTCCCTGGGCTGGTGGCTGACTGTTTTTATCTCCTTGGCAGGAAGCTGACATTGCAGTGGCGCCACTGACTGTCACCTCGGCCAGGGAGGAGGTGGTGTCCTTCACCACCCCCTTCCTGCAGACCGGCATCGGGATCCTGCTCCGCAAGGACACGGCCTCCCAGGACATGTCCTTCTTCCACTTCCTGTCCCCTTTCAGCAAGGAGACCTGGACAGCTCTTTTGTTTGCTTACCTGCTCACCTGCTTCTGCCTCTTCCTTGTCGCCAGGTACAGATGCATTTCTGTAGCCGTGATATTTTCTGAAAAATCCTTTCCTTAAGATTTTTCCTCCTGAGAAGCTGAGAAGCCTCAAGAACAAAATGTAAGCAATGATTATCTGCTGCTGTGGAATGCAACAGGTGCATCTGTGATTGGTCTCATGTGGTTGTTTCTAATTAATGGCCAATCACAGCCCAGCTGGCTTGGACTCTCTGTCCGAGACAGAAGCTTTTATGATCATTCTTTGCTGTTCTATTCTTAGCCAGCCTTCTGATGAAACCTTTTCTTCTATTCTTTTAGTATAGATTTAATGTAATATATATCATAAAATAATAAATCAGCCTTCTGAAACATGGAGTCAGATTCTCGTCTCTTCCCTCATCCAAGAACCCCTGTGAAACCATCACACTATGTGAGGAAATTGCTGAGGTTTTCAAGACCAGAATTCAACTACTTTTATATCTCTTTTACTTAAAAAAATAAAAAGGTTATATATTTTGGAAGAGGAAAGAAGAAGCTCTCATTCCAAAAAGTCAAGTCATTAATTCCTCCATCCCAAGGCAAGAACTCTCACGCGGAGGTTGCAGGGTCACCCACGAAGCCCCTGGCAGTGTTGTATTTCCATCCCCTTTGCTGGGGTTAACACCTTCTGCAAAGCACAATCAACTTTTAAGGCACAAGATAAAATTTTAACAGTGCTCCTAATTAGTGCCAACAGTGGCACTTTCTGTGATGGCTGCAGTGAGGGCCCATAAACTCCATTTCACTGGGGTCAGCCATCCATCAGGTGACAACTGCTGCTCCCTGCCACCCACCTGGGCTGCCTGCACAAAGATATGCAATGGTTTGAATGGAAGGGACATCAAAGATCATCCAGTGCCACTTCATTCCATGGGCAGGGACACCTTCCACCATCCCAAGTTGTTCTAAGCCCCCTCCAACATGGTCTGGAAAGCTTCCAGGGATCCAGGGGCAGCCACAGCTTCTCAGGGCTTCAGCACCCTCACAGGGAAGAAATTCTCCACAAAGACAAAGGTGAATCTGCACTTGCTATTGACCTGCTTATTCTTACCACATATCACAATGGAAATGTTTGTCAGGATGTATATCCCACCAGTCTTTGGCTAATTTTCAAGGCAAGGACTTTGCTGTGGAGCATTTTCTTTTTATGCCACTGTGAAATGAATATTGGGTATGTGGCTTGGATAAACTTCTGCAAAAAAAATCCCCAGCAGAGTAGCAATGAATGGGATTTACAGCTTGAGCTTCCGAGCACCTTTACTGCACAAAAACTGTTTATTAGCACAAGTTTTCCCTTTGTATGTTGTGTTTACTTGTTTCCCAGCAGGGTCTGCTGATGTTAATGGACTCACAGCAGTGCATTCTACTTCTGTTATTACAGGTCTAATTCAGTCATTAACATTTCATTAATGGACTGGCCTCCTCGCTGTTTGCCTGGCTGTCTAGATATTGATGAGCTTTCTAGTATAGAAAACTGGTATTTAAGGCAGACTCTTAAAGGTTTATTAAGATGCTTGTGAACCTTCATCACATTCTGTCATTTATTTTAGCAGATAAAAGCCAAACCCTAGGACGAATTTGCAATGCAAAAGTTTTCAGCACCTGAATAGAAAATTAATTCCATGTGAATACCCCAAGGAGAGGGGGATAAAACAAAGATTCCACAGTTACATCACTTGGATACAAATCTTGAGTTCCTGCCTCAAAACCAGCGTGGCTCAGCACTGCCAAGTCCACTGCGCTCTACCTTGGAGGGAATAGCATTTCCCTGGGACACAAACTCATTCCTTTTTGCTGCTCCACTTGCTCCCAATTTCAGATTCTGAGCTGGAATTTCTGATCCTCCCCACCACCCAATCCACCAGGAAAAGCCTCACTGAATCAGTGGAATTGATCAAATTAAGCGGTTGCCCAGATTAACGAGGCAGTGGCTTTGGGGACTTTTGGCATGATCACCAAAGAGGAAGATTTATCACAATTTTTAGTAACTTCCTGGCTTTATCAACAGTGTATTGGAATTTAAAAACAATCTTGATAGTACCTGTACCCCAGTGGAAGGTAAATATCCGTAGGAAATTGCTCAAAGGACTTATGAGGTGCTTCCTTTCATATTTCTGCTTTTCCCCTGCTAAAATGTGGGTTTTTCAGGCACCCCAGAGAATTAAAATACACTGCATCATATCATATGAGTGTCTAATGCAAGTACTTTGTGAAAATTACTAATTTGATGTCATAATTACGCCTGTAATATAAAATTATTAAGCACTGTCATATTGCACAGTAAATGGAACTTATATTGGTGTAATAAAATGTATTTCAATTCCATTACAATAACTTTATCATCGACTTTAATGGTACCCAGAGTTAACAAAAATATCAGGCAGCCAGGAAGAACACCATTGAAAAGCACCCTATACTGCAATATTAGGTCACAACAGATATAATTTGTGAGCTTCTTTATGTGCCAGTTTACATTTATGAACACCTGCAACTTATGTTTTCCTGTCAAAATGAGATGCTAAAAAGTCGAGGCAGGATTAGAGGCCAGTAAACAAAATCCCCAGTGTAATTTCCCTTAATAAATTCTGCATTATCCATGCCTTTGACTTCAGCTTTATAAATGGAGCTATAAATATTATCGATCCTAAATTCATATTTTTTTAAGGATCTTCCTGGCTCAGTCAGGCAGGTCTGTGCCAGGATGACATGAAAATAGATCTATTATGAAATCTGAAGCTTATTATCTTGATAAATGTAGGAACGTTTGAGCAATCTGAGGGTGGGGGGTGCAACAAGAAAGGAGGCACACTGTTTTAATATTAATATGTTCAAGTGTTTTCCTCCTCAGTAGAACTGCCCTAGCCCAGAATGTATGGGCTACTTACTTAATGAAGGAAAAAAAATAAAGAGAAGAGGAAAACAAAAAAGGAAAAAAAAAAGAAGAAGAATTATTAGAAAATATGCCAAATCCTCATCTCAACATTTTTCTTTTGTCTGTCAGGGTAAATAAAATGAAGAAACAAACCACAACTGGAGGGGGGGGTGAGGAAAACCCAGTCTGCTAAAATGTCATGACTTGCTTCTCTGCAGGTGTCAACTTGACTTCACTGAAATGGCACAAAACTTTGATTTTCTCATCAGGAAAAAATGTTTATTCGCTCTACCAGAGCTAACAGATAAGAACATACTGTGTGTAACGTTGCATATTTTGATCCCGTGTCTAACTGTTCTTGAGACACACGCTAAAAATATTTTGTGTGCTTTGCCTCAAATTGTTGTCATGAATTATTGAATTGAGCTGTTACTTTTTCATTAAACTGGCAGCCTTAATAATTTAAACACTGGTCTTTAAGAGACTTACTGTATACTGATGATCTTCACAGGAAGAAAGGGAACCTCCCAATTATTTTATAGCTGTCTTGATTTTTTTTTTTTTGGTAGGGTTTTAATGCAGTGCATGAATTACCAGGCATTACTGGATGCCTGTATTATTTTAGCACATATTATTTTTAGACAAAACTTCTGTCCATTTGAGAATTTAGCTCAGATACTCCTGTAGCCAAGTTTTCCCAGCCATGGGAAACTCAGGTGCAGCTCATGGGTACAGCTTCAGCTCACCCCAGAAAATGAGGTAGGAAATAAACTTCAAAGTTTTGTAATTAATAAACTTCATGGGTACAGCTTCAGTTCACACCAAAAAATCAGATAGGAAATAAATTTCAAAGTTTTGTCTGTCTATGTGGCCCTGGTCCATTGGAGGACCAAAAACCTTCTTGCACCGGAGCAATATCTGCTGCTCCAAAGGAAAACCAAAAACTAAGGGATGTGTGAAAAATTCTGAAGCTACAGCCTGATTCAATAAAAACCTCAATTTGCTTCTCAACTAATTTGAATTTTTTAAAAATGTACTTTCTGTGGGGTGACAATGGCTGCAAAATGAAGACTTTGGAAAAATTGTTGGTAAATCATTGTACTAGTGGCTTTACCAAGTCCCTTGATCTTCTGAACCTCCCTCTAAACATCAAGGCAAGAAAGGTTTCAAAATACCTCCCCAAAACCCAGAACAAACTCAACTCCCACAGCCTTCTTGTGGTAGAACTAGAGATGATAAAAATCAGAAATTCTGGGAGTCAGCTGATGTCTCTGATCCATGGTTACTTAAATAACACCAATACTCATTTTGCACAGCAGAACAGCAACAAAGATCACAAATATTAGCTTCCAACACCACATAAAGTGTGAATAATCTCCATTGCTACAAATTTTTAAAATGCATCGTATTTCTTCCCCACATATGTCATTGTAGCCTCATAAAACAAACTGCTTCATTATATGGGCTTGTATATATATATATATCACAAAACGTTAGATACTGCTAAAAGTAAGAAAATAGATTTTGACATTGGAGAATTATTTTCCTGCTCTCCTGTGCCTCTGGATGTGAAGGCAGAGCTACTCAGCTGTTTAATCTGGCCTGAGTCCAGGACTGCATTTCATGGTGAGATGCCAAGAGCAGCAATGCCACATGGAACAGGAGTTATCTGCTGCAAACTCCCTCTGATCACAGGGCAATTCCTATTTGAACTGATAGAAAGAACAATCTCATGCAGTTTCCTTGTCTGGTCAGGACTGATTTTCGTTTGGGCAACTGAATTTTGTCTTATTAATCAGAAGATGTACGAGATGCTGTAATCACTTCATTGCGCAGCATTTGCCAGCCCTTCCATGGCATGCCCATCAGAATTCCTGGCCCTGCCCTCCCTGAGCATGTCTGCAGTCCTGAACTGCGGCAGAGGCTCACAAATTGCAGAGATCATCCATTAAATGTGGGTTTAAGTCATACAGACTAACTATTAAGCTTTGAAATCTAGATGTATATGAAAAATCAACACTTTCTGTCCATTTTCTGCTCTTTACCACTTGTTAAAACTGTCGAGATAGGAAAGCCTGTTTGCTTTCTGTCCTTCAATTTAAAGTAGCTGTATGTGATGCCTTTTAATTTATCAGCAGTCCAGTCTGCTATCCCTGTTCATTGTATTATCTTCCAAAAAGTTTAGATGATATGAAAATATATACATTCACACTGATAAAATTAAGGAGTTTTCCTTGTAGTGTATGAAAAACTACTATGAAATCCTTGTGGTGGAAGAACTATGAAAAACTACCTACCCTCTAACACTTGAAGAAGACTAAAGAGCCCAGGAAAGGAAGGATTTTCATTAAAGCATAGAACTCAATCAACATTCAGGTACCACAAGAAAAAAGAGAATAAAATCTAGACAATCATGTTCAGGTTCATAGCTATCACCTGATATCTCAAAAAAAATATCCAACCCAAACCACATGGATGCAAATTATCAATTAACTATTGAACAGCCATATAAAGGAATTTTTTCTTACCTGCAACATCTCTCTGCTCTTCCTCCTGAAGCTGTTTCCATTTCAATATGATTTTGAATTTACTAGAAATATTCAATTTATTTATTATAAGCAATATAATCTTTTCCTGATACAGAGACATTGAAGCCCCTCCTGGTGCATTAGGGACAGCCTGTGAGCAAATACTCCTTTATTCTGTGACATCCCCTGGCTGAAAACTGACTTTAAAAGCCAGATTCCCATTTCCTAGCACTGGAGGGTTTAAATAGCTGTTGGGATGGGGCACACCTGTCACACCAGGTGAACTGGGGTAATTCTGATGTGTCTCAGCACCTCTTGTCAGGGGCATGGAGGGGAGGGATGCACATGTGCCATGGGCAGCCAGGGATGTAAAGAATCCTATAAAGAATCCTCTCCAGAGGATGGAGAAAGCCCTGGCTCTGGGAGGGCTTTGCTGGCAAACAATTCATGTCTTGCATGGGACAAGGAGCCAGCAGGAGAACACCAAGGAGACTGTACCAAATCAGTGGAAAAAGTTCTGCACCGGTGGATTGCGGTGCAGCCACAATGCTCTCCTGACAGCAGGCAGACTTTGGGAGGGCCAGGGCGTACAGAAGCAACTGTGACACAAGATTTGGGGATTTTTAGGTCTTGTGGTTTTGCCTTGGCTCTGACCAGCATGGCATTTGGGTTTTGTCCTTTCTGTGCTGCCACTCCTCTCTCACCCTCTGGCTGGGTGCTGGGCTGGACACCGCTGCCCTCTGAGCCTCGTGTGTCCTTCTGCATTTTCCTTCTTCCTTCTCTGTCTTCTCTACCCTTCCTCAGTAGTAGGGCAGCTCCCCTTTCCTTCCCAATAAATGGCTCTCAGATGTGATGTTGTCTGGTCTGACTTAATCTCACCCTGGACCATAAAAGAGCTCCTCGCACCACTCTCGACTCCTTGTCCAAAAATCATTCTTCCATGACACAAAACTATGACTTTAGACAGTAATAACAAACATACAAGGAGGTTTTACAAGCAGCACATGCAGGAGGGATTGAAAAAACTGGTTTCTACAGCAAAGTCTAGGTGTAAAACAAGCAGGTGTTTCATGGTGCTATGTGTTTCCACATTCCACATTCCCTGGATCTTCCAGCTCTTACACTGAAGGAAATAATTTTCATCTGTGCAAAGAGGACACAAGCATAAGTGTCCCGGCTTGGTATCATCCTGGAATGCTTTGGATGAGAGGGAAATATGGGAAAGATGAAAGGCTGTGGGAGAGGAGAATCATTAGGGAAATTTACAGCAGCACATCAGAGTTGTCCACTCCTGTTGTCATAAAAATACTTGTAGTAAAAAAGAAACAATCAGAGAAAAACTAAAGAGAGGTCTCAGCATTTAGTGGGTAATTGTATACAACCATCTAGAGACCATAAAATAAGAATCAGCCAAAATGGAAGGGAAGCCCTGTTGGTTCAGTGTATATTAAAGCTGTTTAATGTTTTTCCTAGTAAAACAGCTGAAACTTGGAGAGATGTGTGACAGGAGACAGAAGAAGACACTGGAAATGTAAAATGAGCACTGGAACACACAACCTTCCAGTCTGCACCATCATCTTTCATGAGTTCCACCAGTGCTGGCTCTGAGCCTGGGCTGCTCACTTCTGAAAAGCTTTTCTTTATTGTTTTAATGAAAATTCACCATGGTTGTAATGGAAAAAAAAAATACCTTAAACAGACCTTTAACAAGAAATATAGGAGGGAGGGAGGACTCATTAAGTGTGAATTTTGACAAGTATTAGTGAAACAAAAGACCCCAGCACTCAAGTTTAAATTCCAGATAACTCTGTCCTCTGATTGCCAGGAGGAGTTAAAATTCAGGTCTCCTGTCTGGAAAAAGTATTACAGGAATATATTCTGAACTTTGCATGGTTCATTTTTTGTTACGAATTAGATCCATCATGAGATTTATTGAGGTGCCTCATGTTTAATAAAATACTCATAACAGTTTGTGATATTTCACAGGATAAATAACAGGATTGTTAACGGTGTTTGTATAGCAGGTCTCAGGATAATAAATGGTTCATTCAATAATGAACTGACAACAAGTTATTCAGGTTATAAAAATATGGGAGATAAGAGACAAAATAACAAAACTCAAAGGATCAGACATTCAGACAACATTGGAGTCCAAAGCCAGGTTGCTCCATCATTTGAATTCTGAAACCATTTGAAATAAGAGGGTGGAAATTTCCACATAAAGCATTTTGCAAGCCAACAAGATGGAGGACACAACTGTTCTTTTATTTCCGACACAGCCCAAGACATCTCAATCTTCTCATGTTATTCAAATCTAATAAAAGATTAATATCCTCTTAGACTAAAATAATATAAAAGTGTCTGAAGATAAACACATAAAAACTATTCATCCTGTCTCTGTCCCTCAAAGAACACATAAACACAGAAAGTTCAATACATTTTTAAAAAATACATTCTTTAGAAAATATGAACAAGTGAAGACTCCCTGAGTATATTTGACTTCTAAATAAATTGCTTTCTTTTTTGGAATTGCTGAGAAGGCAGACACTCAGTGAGGTCAATGAGACTTACTGATTGCACAGTGTTACGGAAAATTAGGCTACTTATTTGGGAACTAAATACGGATGTTAAGAGCATTCAATGAAGTCACACTTCTGAGCATTTTGGAGCTGGCCTATATTTTTGAAGAAAACTTTGAGACTTCCAATAACTTTTTGGAAGAACCAGATATTTATGATGTCCTTCATAGCAATTAAAGGCAATTCACAGAACTGAAAAGATGATTTGGTTGTGTGGGGGGGAGGTGGCTTCAATTCCTGTAAGGAAACATCAATTTGCAATCAACTCAACTTAATTAGGGTGATCCCAGTTCTTACCAATTTTGACTCTGAGGAGGACTCTAAAGGACAAGGAGAGGGTCCCCAGGATGGTATTTGATTCCCACCTACATGTCAGGATGAAAAATGATGGAGAAGAGACAACTTAAAGAGGAGGCACAAAGGAAAGGGCAGCAAAAACCACTTTCTGTTATTGGTGTGATTGCTCAAATTCAAACATTCTCCAAAAGTCATTCCCATCTATTTTGTCCAGGCCAGTTTATCTCCAAAGTTTGCCCATCCAAAAGTGTCAGCAATAAGCTGAGATGTTCGTGTTGTTTAATTCTTTGATGTTCACAACAATAAAATGACCAAATAATAATAACAACTTCCCCCCCCCTCCAAAAAAAAAAAAGAAAAATGAATGTTTGAAATGGCCATTTCAAACTAAAACAACTGCTATTGCTATCAGTTTAAGTAATCTCTTTCCCAGCTGACAGATGCAGAGCTCTCCCTTCAGCTAATGACTTTTCCGGCTGATGAGAGTCAGGGAACAGGAAGTGTATGTGGAGATAAGTGTTTGGGAATTAGAGCACAGCCAAAGTTTGTGGCTACCTGTATTATCTGCAGGAGGTTATTTTACTTCTACTGGCACATATTTAGCTGAAATCAGCATAAATGAATCTTTAAAAATCTGTTTAGTGCAGCAAGATACTCTTTTTACAGTAGGCAATTTTAAAAGGTTTTTTTTGTTCATTTCTGCTTGAGATTAAACTTGTTCCATAAGGCAGGAGCTGCAGTTTTCACCAGAGCTGTCACAGGGCAAGGAGAAAATGGTACATGGTGTTTGTTTCTGTCTGCACTCCTGCCAAACCTGTTCCCTGATTTCCAGCAGGGTTGGAAATACAAATGCCTGCTGGCTAAAAGAAATAAGAATCTTTTTGAGACATGTCCCAAGTCAAGAGCTGGCAAACTGAGCTACACTCATACCCTTCACTGTCCTGTGCAGTATTGAAGAGGTTACTCCCAGTTTGACAAAGAACCTCAAGGCTTTTCCAGCACTTGGAGCATTTTTGCACGCCCTAAATCATCAGTGCTGTCAGATGCGGCTCAAAAGATGCAAATCATCATCCAGTTCCTAAATGATACCTCACCTGAGCTCTTAGGGATTACACAGAGTTACCTGTCCAAGATGGGGGCTCTTTCCTGGCCAGAGAGGACACACCATGCCCATGCCCATGTCCATGTCCATGAGAGAAGAATGAGTTTAATTCTCTGTTCAGCAGGAGAGGCCATGTTAAACCTCTCCCTGTCAGAAGAAAATCACTGGAAATCTGATGGCAGTTTCATGACCCAGCTTCTTCCTGTAGACCAACGTGTCAGACACCACTAAGCTGCCCTAAAATAGCAGAACCTCCATTCTACGATAAAATAACTCTGCTGTGCTGATCATCATAAAAAGTTATAACCCAACATCAAATTTTAGCTTTTTCCAGGAAAGGGAAGGCTGAGGAACTTCAGCTACAAGTCTGTAAAAGGATCACTATAAGCCAGCGCATATGACTGTCAACTGATATGAAATGAAATATTCTTATTGATGATGACAGACTGAAATTTTTATGGGGTCTGATCAAATCAGAAGCAAATATTGTGGGGGTTTGAATATTGGTGTTCCCTATTCTGCAATACTAATATTGTAAAAGCCAAAAAATCAAACACACAAAACACCCCACCAATTTTATAAAGAAATAGAAGAATAAAATTATTGCGCATCTGTATCAGTCTTCATGTGAATGATATCACAAAACTACAAGAGCAGTTATCAGTTTTTCAGTTTAACTCTTGCTTTACTATGTCTGCTCCTATTTCTTATCTCCTGATAAAATTCTCTTTTTGGAGTTCAACTTCCCACAGTCATAATAATAAATGGAATATGAGGCTTGAACTCAGTGTCTCTGTTTTTTCTCTTCTACTTTCACTGGAGGTATCAAACAGGGTACAAGAGAAAAGTAACACAATGCAGGGAATGGAATGGAAATGAACTATTAAAGTCATGATAAGAACTAGAGAGAAAGATTCTGAAATATGTGTGGAGTGAAATATGATCTCTTGGAAGAGTCTATGTGCAGAAAATGGCAGCATGCAAAAGTAGCAGCATTGCATGCTCATACTCCATGCTCCTTCCTTGTGACACTCCGCCACATCTCACACCAAAATTTTCTTTCTATTTGTGTAACTTTAGCATAGGATTTTTTATAAAAATAGGGGGCGTTATTAATAACAGCAAGGAGAAAGGAGAAGTGATTGTGGCAAGATACAGAGTTTCACATCTGGAAAGAGGAATGCAAAATGGAAAATGTGGTGGAGTCTCCATCCCTGGAGGTGCGCAAGGAACGACTGGACGTGGCACTCATTGCTCTGGTGGGCATCTGTCACAGCTTGGACTTGATGATCTTGAAGGTCTTTCCCAACCTTAATCATTCAGTGCTTCTGCAAAAGAGCAACCCCAGCCTTCCATAGAATCTCCCAAATGTGGAAAGTCTATTTCATCATTAAACAAAATTCCTCATTGAAGCGTGAGGGAGATCTCACAGCACTCGCTGATGACGGGGAAAGCAATCCACAGCTCCACATATTGTTTTATTTACTTTTTAAAAAATTAAACTCCATTGCAAAGCTGCTTTGGCCTCACACCCAAGGCATCACACTCTATTGCTTCCCTTTGAAACTCATCTAGTAAAGTTTAAAAGCCTAGCCCTCCAAAAGCAGAGACCATACAAATACTTAAGGGGTTAATAAACTCTTCCAGTACAGCAAAATCACAGGTTTTACACATCAACCCTGAGCACTTGGAGCTCCTAGGAGAGGAGTAATTGCATTGTAGTAACGTTAAGGTTTGATTTAGGTTTCTCCATGGGCAGGATGAAGTGTGTCTTACTCCTCAGGTGTGAGACTTGGCCACTGTGCCTTTTGCAATATATTATCCCAACACTGTCAGAAAATGCTCAGCAGCGCCAGCTCTTACTAAGCTGGGTGTGTTATAAATCCAGGGGAAGGAGGGGATTTCTTATGCCAACAATGCTTTTCAACCTTTACCTTATTACCACACTTCTTGGCCGCTCTCAGATAAAAATCTTTTAAGCTCTTTTTTTTTTTTTTTACTGCTTGTGTGTGAAATCTCAGATAACGGAGCCAAACGCAGGGAAAGTTCAGGGCGGTTTTACGACTCTGCTTTATCAAAAATTTTGATCTCCAAAGCCCAAACACACAAATTCATGGCTGTGGGATGAGGTCAGTGAAACCACACCCATTCCCTCGACAGACCTTCCTTCTCCTTTAGTGGACAATTTTATGTAGGCTACAGAAATATGCCCTGAGTGAGGAGAAGCACTTGCCCCTGGATTGAAGGCGGTGCCAAGTAAATCAGGAATTCTCTACGTGGCGGATTTCAGCTCCGAGTGTGCTTGAGACACATTATCTGTGAGTTCTGGAGGTGAAGTCCCTCTTTAATGAAATTCAGCTGAGCAGGAATAGCCCAGAAACACCAGCAGGAACGCCGAGGGAGAATGACAAGACAGGTTTGGCACAGAGGGATGCATGAAACAAAATAACCCCAGTGAAGATTTCCAGAGGAAAAAAATGTGGATTGTCTTGTAAGAGGGAAAGTGTGTGACGTGAGGAACAGGGAGGAATGGCAAACACATGTCAAGCAGCACATTTTATTTACCTTTCATTAGCATGTCTTCCTAGGAGAAGGTTAAATACTCCAGGAGAGGGATGGGATTTTTCTTATGTTAACTAATCCAGACAAAAGTGAACGGAGATTTGCTTTCTTCAGCATTCATTGGTATTAATTGCTTTATTGAACTAGCTGTGGGAACATGGATTTCCCAATGCCAGCATAAAGGATCATTATTTATAAGCTAACTGATCCCACAAATTCTACACTTAGCTCAACATTTCCTTTGGAAACGCTGTAAGAATCTTTTAAAAAATCACTATATTTCATACTTTACACTAAGGCACACCAGCTAAATGGTACAGGTTTTCCAGGAGAAGAAAAACAAGTTTTTAAGGCTCACATGACAGACTCCAAATCAGCTCTGAAATGCTGCATATCATTACATTTTCCCTCCCTTTAGTTTTCATTCTCTCCCTTTTCCCCTGGCTTACAGGTGTCCTTAGTTACAGCCATCAGCCAAAACAAAACACACATGCAGGCTATAAATCCGTATTTGTGTACTAATTCATAAGAGTAAAATATCTTCAGTTGCTCCTTCCAATTTCCTTTCCCTGTTCAATCCATAATTGTGCTGCAGCATATTGGGCTTAAGCTTTCAGGAACTTTACTTTGTCCCAAAAGGTTGGCGAGATGGAGACCTGAAAATGTGGATTCTGGCTTCAAGGGAAGATACCTAGCAGCAGAGAATCCAAAACCCAATAAAAGCAACTAAATAAACCCAGAAACCTTTTCAAAGCACTAAGCTGTCACTGTAACCTGTGGAGATAGATATGGATGGCTCAGCCCATCAGAGTTCATGCAAAAATATACCAAGAAGTTAATAAATTTGAAAGAGAAGCCAAGAATGAATGTTAAGTCCTTTTGTTCCAATATATTCTAACAATGCTTACAGCGTTGCTGCAGTTAAGCTCAACTTTGCTGTTCAAAGCCCAATTTTGGGGCTTTATGTGCTGGTTTAAATCATAGCTGAGCTAAGCATGGTATGCAAATAGCAGAGTGATAAATGTTTGTTTTACTTATATTCCTTCCTCTTTCTATCACAGTCAGAATCCTTCACCAAAGCCCCAAAAGCAGTCATTTCTGGCATAGTTTAGATGCCAAATTTGCAAGTTACAAAGGAAGAAAGAGGATATACTTTATAGTTACAATCATTCTTTCTCTGTCAGAGAGAAAGAAAAAGCACTTTAAATGGCCTGAAAAGAATAAAAGTATCCTTGGAGTAGACACACTTGACTAGAAATATCATATTATTTCACAGAATTAGGTTAAAGCAGATCCAAAGATGATGAAACCTTTTGCCTGGGCAGAGCAAAATTCAAGGATAACTGAATTTGCATTTGAGGATCCTTGGCCAGGTGAGATACTTCTAGGTTTGCCTCATTAATGCAAAAAGGATTATTAAAAATAGATATTTTACACAGATATTATTGACAATCTGTGTAGGAGAAGAGCCTCATGGTTGTGTTCATAACCAAAGCCTGGACCTGATAAACCTTGGCTAGAAGAGGTTGGCTTCAAATCTCTTCAGCAGAATAAGATGAACACATGAAGACAAACATTTCCATTCTTAACCAAAGTGGCCATCAAGTTTCTAGTTAAGGAACCACTTCTGAGGGTGGAATTTCCCAACTTTTCAGTTTTCAGCACCTTCAGAAGGAAGGACTTGTCCACATAGGACAATCAGGGTTTGATACGTGACATGTTGATGGTCAGAACTTGAGAGAATAAAAAAATAGAGCTTGGAGAGCGTTCAGACAGAAAAGGATCCCATAGGCACAAAGCAAAGTACCCAGAAATTACCAGAAATCCAGAATTCTTAGAAATCCAAAATATGAAATAGAATTTCAATTTTTCTTATCAAGACATTTCATGTTAGACCATTACCACAAAGGAAAGGAAGCACTTCGGATCCTCCTCTGTGTGATTTCCAAGACAGCATTTTTTAGCTCTTTCCTGTGTTCCTATTGCTGCTCCCTTTGCAGAACATTTCAAGGTTTCAGAATCCATTAAACTGAAGATTTAATTGAGTTGATGTTGCCAGTTCATGGCTTAGCTTGGTATTATTTGTATGTACATGTGCAAGTGTGCACATACACCCTGTAAACTTGGAGAGGGACCCAAGGCTTGCTGAGGTGGAACTGGTCACACTTTGTGTTCAGCTGAAGTGTTCAAAGGAAAACCTAAAAAAAAAAAAAAATAAAAATCTTTACATCTTTTACTCGAATTGGGCTGGCATGGAAAATCATGTTCATATTGTACTCATTTGTGGTCTGCTTCTCAGGAATTTTAACAGATGACAATTCAAAGATAAATTCGCTTTAAAAATAAATGATGAAAAATAACTGGCTTCCCGGCTCTTATTTCATAATCTCGAAAGTATGTTCAGATTTATATAATTAAAGTAGAAGATAGAAGTCTAAAAATGAAACCCAGTTTTGCATTAGAGCAGCCGGAATTAATAGGATTCTTCTTCCAATTCCTTTGTTTTCTGCTGTAGCACCAAACTCCAACCATGAGTGGGGGAAACACGGAATTCTGACCTGCTCAGGTTGTGGTTGATGCCAAGGCCCATTAAAACACAAACATGCTCACAGCTGGGCATGTGTTTTACTGAGCTAAAGCCCAAAGTTGGGACACTTAGGAACAATTTTTTCCACCAATAGGAATTGTGGCTTTTAACACTCATACCCTTCCTTGAGATGAACAAATAAGACTAATTTTCTTTCCTTCACAAAGCAATAATTTTCAAGATGACACTGTTACTCTGTAACCCAAAAATAGTCAAAAAGGGCCAAAACAGCTCAAATATGAATCTGAGGAAGGTGTAGAGCCTAAGGTCTGACTGCAACCTTAAAATCAGCTGTATCTCCATCTCTGGAGGGCAGCAAATTGCCTTGCTGGATGTGGAGCTGAGCAGTAATGCAGCTCTGGGCTTCCCCAGCATAGGAGGGCCCAGGAGATACTGGAACATCCAGAGGAGGCACCAGGGGATGGAGCAGCTCTGCTGGGAGGAAAGGCTGGGAGAGCTGGGATTATTCACCTGGAGAGGAGGAGCTTTGGGGTGAGATCATTGTGGCCTTCCAGGACCTGAAGGGAGTCTGCAAGAAAGGTGGGGAGAGACAACTTACAAGGGGTTGGAGGGACAGGACAAGGAGAAATGGCTTCAAACTGACAAAGAGTAGGTTTAGACTGGATATTAGGATGAAATTCTGCCCTGTGAAGGTGGTAAGGGTGCCCAGAGAAGCTGTGCCTGCCCCTGGATCCCTGGAAGTGCCCAAGGCCAGGTTGGAGCACCCTGGCACAGTGGAAGGTGTTCCTGCCCATGGCAGGGGTTTGGTATGGCATGAGTTTTAAGGTCTCTTCCAACCAAAATCATTCCATGGTTCTATTCTAATAGCTGCAAGATTCAGGGATGTCCCAAGAAATTTTAAAGATTCCAAATAAATGAGCAAGTGAAATGGCAAATGCAAGAGATCAGTTTGCAGAACCAAAAAAAATCTGTGGCTGAGTAAGGTGGTGCAGTTTGTTGCTGCTCTGAGTGATGTTAATACAGTGAAACTCACACCTGAAAGGAAAACAAGCACAAGTTCAATCAGGGAATCATTGAAAGTAATGCAAAACCACAGTCAAGTTTCACCCTGAAAAGGCCTCAACTCAAATCTGAAATTTTTCATTTGGCCTATTCACCAACTCTGAGGTGTTTGGGTGAAACATAAATTTGATATGGATTTGGAAAATCCATGGCTTGCGTTAATAGAGATATGGAAATTAACAATTTTATGAGCTAAAACCAACAGAAATGAAGTTGCTTATGCTTCTCTACCAATTTATATTTTCAGGCTTCCAGGTCAATTCAATGACATTTTCAGTGACATTCTCACCCATGGGAATGCCTCTTTCTCCTTTTCTGTAGGACCTGTGTAAACCCTGAGTGCTGACCATCCCTTTCTGCCTATCCTTACACCCTTTTCCAGCTTTACCTGCAGTGTATTTCACCTTTTCCTCTTTATTTTTCATGTTTTCTTCATCAATGCCACCTCTCAGGTGACACCCATCCCATCCCTGCCACTCCTCCCCTCATCCATACTTTTACCACATCTGCTCCAAGGCCATTTTCCCCCATTTTTCCATATCTGTGACTTCCATGGTGGCAGTAAGAAATCAGCTTCCTTGAGAGATGAACATGTATTCATTTATTGGCCCATATCTTAAAATAATTGATAAAATGAATAGAAATGATACATTATATGATTTTAACATGATTGACTGGATGATCTACAAATCTAAGTCACCACTCATTCCTTGTCATGTTCAGTATTGTGTCTAGCTTTTCACCAAATTGTTTGAGTCAGGTTCTCTGTCTTCATGTGTGTTTTTGGAAGGTTCTAATATAAATTGTAGCCTTTGGATCGACAGCAATTTTGTTAATAAAAACAACAGTAATAAAGCAAAACAATTCCTTTGGTGGTAGGCTAATCTCTTAAGCTGTAAAAGCCTGGATTGATTTCCGAGTACTGTCTCATTTCTCATGGATGAGAAGGACTGAACAGATTTCTGGACACCAAGAGTAAAAACTGAAATTGAAAACTCCTCACCCACTCTCCAAGCAGAGTGGGATTCCAGTACATGGAATTCCCAGATGGTGTGAGTTAGTTAAAGGCCATCTACAATCAACAGGGACACCTTCCACCATCCCAGGCTGCTCCAAGCCCTGTCCAGCCTGGCCTTGGACACTGCCAGGGACCCAGGGGCAGCCACAGCTGCTCTGGGTGATATGTGCCCTCAAAGGGAAGAATTCCTTCCCAATATCCCATTTTATCCTTCCCAGCTTTTCCTCAGCAGAGGAAATCATCTCCTTGCCCCTCCTTGGAACTCTCTCCAGCAGATCCATGTCTCTCCTGTGCTGAGGACCCCAGAGCTGGACACAAAATTACATTATATTGTAGTATTCAAATTCAAAAGGCCATGTCAAATTGGAGAAAAAGCTTAAAATTCCCATTTAATTAAAGAAGGAAAAATACACCTTTTATGGTTAGTTAGGAATTACCAGGGTGTTAAATGAAGAACTGGGGATGTTCTGGTAAGGCAACAGCACTTTAGGACAGTTCCAAAAATCAGAATCTTAAATGTTATGATACTGTAGAAAAAGGATGCAAAAAACCTCGGGAAGCCTCTGGATACAACGGAAATATAAAAATAGCCTATGAAAATAATGTGGAATATCCTTCTGCATTCCTTGATATTGATAATCATGAAATGACTTTTCAGTCATGAAATACCCAGGTCAAAAAAGATGTGGACAAATTTGAGACAAACTATAAGAGAAAAGTGGAAATGATAAATATATAGAAAATCGGAATTTCAAGGGGAAAAAATAAAAGAAAGGGAATTAGAATTGTCTAATTGTCTAAAAAGAAGAGTCTGGGGTAAAATATAAAAATAATAAAAATACAAACAAACAAAAAAAAACCTTCTGGCTATTTTCTTTGATGAAATTTCAGGGAAAAATAAAAAAAAAAAGTATTTCGTTGCATGGAAAACATCCCTTGAAAATGGAAACATTTTGTGCAATTTCATTAGGATTTACACCCTTTAATGTGAGATGGACTTAAAATCTATTTTTAACCAAAGAATCTTATTAAAGTAAGAAGATTGCCTGGTTTACTACTTGCAGTTGTTTCAAGCAGTGGTGGCTGATGATGCTCTTTATAAACAATAGGGAATAAATTTAAACAAGCTAAAAGATGTTTAATGTAAAAAAACTGCAGCTTGAGAAAAAATATGTTGTTGTGGATTGCATATTTTACATGCAATTTATGCTGCAGTTTCTCTTCATTAACCACATCTCGCAGATTTTTCAAAGCACCAGCATGAATATTATTAACATGTGTTAAAAATGTGTTTAAAATAATGTATAAAGCTCTGTGTTTAAAACAAAACTTTAGGTATAATGAACAAGGGTGTCTGTATTTTATGTATTGGTTTCTGTGTGTGTGTGATGTATAACCCAGAATTTGTGTGCACAAATGCACATATATATTGCTCGTGTTTTAATTAAAACTGAACTAGACCTTAACAAGAACATCTAATTCATAATTCTCTCATTCTGTTCTATAGATTCTTATTAGTTAAAGCAGATGTAATCCATTCTGGAATGTGGCATACAGAAATTACCAGCATCTCCTTTTCCTGTGTTCCTTTCCTTACCATTGGCTTCCTTTTACTACAGGAATCTCAGGGAATAACTTGAAGCTTTCAGTTTTAATCTGCACTACATCCCCTTTGTATCCATCTTCCAAAATTGCTTTTGGTAGACTGGTATTGATAGAAATCATGGATTTTGGTAGACACAGGTCTTGGAAATTACAAAATTCGAGGATTTGAAGTCTGAGCAACCAACAATACATTTAATTTCTGGTCTTCATGCTTAGTGCCGAGTCTGTCGGGGTGAAGCCTCAGAAGAATTCTGGTTTAAGCAATCCCGGCTGATTCTTCAAGCCAAGAATTGGTCCTGCTGCCTGGACAATGCTGAATAGAGGAGAGCATTGCCAGTGGATTCATGCTGTGCCAGAGTTACTGGAGTCAACACCATTTTGAGGAAATCAGAAGTATTAATTGGCCCTATGAACATTATTATAAATTAAAATTTAATTCAGGGGGGTTTATGCCTCAACGTGACCAGGTAATTCAATCAAACAGGAGGGGTTTCTAGTGCCCATTGGGACACTATTTAGAGATCTGACAAGACTTTTTGCACCAGGATTTCCATGCCACACATTGCCTCCTGCCTGTTGCACTGCTCCTAAGGATTCATGGAAAAGACATGATCTGAGCCTCCTGAGCTTTTCCTAACATCCAAACATACCTCACTGCCAAAGCGGGGGTGTACCCAAAGCTGCCACCAAACCACAAGCACAGCAGATACATCTATCTCCCCCCACCTTGCTCAAGAACCTGGGGTATCTCTGCTTCTGGTAAATGTTATTTCCATAGTGGTGTATTTCTGCCCTTTACATCGGGCCATGTTAACCAACAAGGAGATAACAGCTAAAAATAGTGAGTTTCCCTCCTCTACCAGCAAGCAATCAAGTCTCTGAGGTCGATACGCAACCCCCAAATTCTCGGACTAAAAGTTAAGGCAGCCTTTCCCTGGGGAAAAGCTAACTTCATTTCTAAAACACATTTGATTTCCTTTTTCTAATCTCTCCGTAGCCTTTTTACACTGCTGCGTGCTTTAATTTTGCTTTCAGTCAGAAGTTTAAAAACTTTAGCTTCTAATAACTGGAAAAAAATGGTTATTTAAAGATAACTGCAACTTGCTTAACATGCCAGACTATCATATGCTCGCTGCTTTGAAGCTGCAAATTAATGACGAGCAGGAACAGTGACTATCTTTCAGAGGAAACTGACCTCTTTCTAATGGCTCATCGCTAATGTCATCTGTCTGCTGCATCTCATTATGGGAATTTCACGGAGTAAGAAAGTATCTTAAGGCTGTGCACAAATAAAAAGGACCTTCTAGTATTGAGCACTTTGAAAATTTTTGATCTCTCAAAATACCTTCCTTAGATACTGGTTTCCCCTTTTGTGCATGGCACGCTGCTTATGTCATCTATTCTCTGTGACTAATTATGTTAATTTTGTGCCATAAAAGTAACTGAAGGCTGTTAAGGAATAAAAGCTTTTGAGTGGCCTTATTTCATAAACACCCCTTTTGAACAAGGCGCATTTAGTCATATTTGCAGTAACAGAAAGAGTCTTGTGCTAAAAATACAACAAAGGCTCTTGAATATGGCCATTTATTCCTACTTTATTAGGTAATTTATGAAAAGTATGAAGGGAAGCCTTTTTGTTACTATAATTTGCATAAAGCTGGTGCCCCATTAATGAGATAACTTCCTGCCTTTTGTGTACCACCAGCTGGAAATAGAAATATAGGAACTTTTCTGTCTCCCAATTACTTAACCTGCTGAGTTCAGAGTTGGAGAGTAAACAGGATTCATATCAGTCAAAGAAGTTGATTTCTGCTGCTCTATCGAAAATATTTTTATTTAATTAAGGAGCCAGGGAAAGTGAAACATTAAAAATACACTAAAAGTCCATCAGCTCCACAAGCCCAAGGCTTTAGACCTGTGCTTCAATTCTGCACCTGTCTTTTTGTGCTGTCAGTCACAATTAGTTTTGCTCCAGACTAGATCCACCACAAATCAAGGCAGGCATCAAAACCCGACAGTCTGAAGGGCTGTGGGTGCCAAAGGATGCAGATGGGTTCTAGACATCATTTAAAAATCACCTAGAAACTCGACTGGCATCCAGGGCCCAGACACTCTTGGAAATCCCATTAATTGCCTCTGGTGTTAATACTTTGGATATTGTGATTTCGACAGAAAGCTTCCTGCTCCAGGAGGAACAACCCAGCATTATTACCAACAAGAAGGAAATTCCTCCTCTCCACCACTGATTTGTGTGCCAAAAGTTCAATCTGCCCTTGGATTGGCTCGTATGGAGCAGTGATTCTTGTCACTCTGCTTAGAAACAGAGGTATTCACATTAGCATTTTTTTTTCATCTGTTTTCCAAGTTAATAGCATCATTTTGACTGCTGAATTAAAGGTATTGTTTATCAATTGTAGCATTTATACATGAGGTGATAACTTAGCCATAAAATCAATGGACCAGCTCCCCTATTTAGATATTTTTACACTGTTTACTATCTCTGAATTTATTTCAAGTGGCTTAATTATAATTAGGATAATGACAACTCCTTAAAAGTGTGCTGAAATGTAGGCGGGATAGAAAAAAAATCTATGTGTATAAAAGGAGTTTAAATTTCAGCTGCACAGCCTTTGTGTGGTTTGAGGTCAGTGTGCTGGAGCATTAAAAATTGCTCAGTGGTCAAATTGCTTGATTAGCCCTACCTGCCTAATTTGTTAAATCTGAATAAAAAGCATCTTTTGATGTGGAATAGAGCATGTGACAGGTTTGTACCCACTCTTTGGTTGTACTTTGGGGATTCCCTGCTTTCCCACTGCAGGACAGCTGCTCTCATCGCCATCCAGCTCCACAGGAGGAAAAGGCAATCAAAATCACCTTTCAGACAATCAAATGGATTCAGTCCCAGCTTAAAGAGTCCTTTGACACTCCCCTGTATATCTAAACAAATCACTGCAAACCCACATATCACCTCATCTAGTTAAAATATGGATATATTTAGAGTAGCTGCAATAGAGTTTCCACTGTCATTTTAACTATGAGCTAAGCCACAACTGCTGACAGGCTGAAGGTTGTCACAGTCAAGGTCCTAATTACTCTACAAATTGCAGCCTGATGATAAGATCCATCTCCCCTTGCTTGAGG
This sequence comes from Chlorospingus semifuscus, assembly GCA_035048045.1. Lineage (NCBI taxonomy): Eukaryota > Metazoa > Chordata > Aves > Passeriformes > Passerellidae > Chlorospingus > Chlorospingus semifuscus. Next base: position 2,787,016 of record JAWWMS010000287.1, on the reverse strand, counting down.
CACTGGGCTGGGGAGGAAAGCCCCAAGACTGGGGAGGAAAATCTGAACAGAGTTCTTTCAGGGGCAGCAGAGACACAGACACCTCCAGCCTGGGACTCACAACCCCAAATGGGCTGGCTCATTCTCCATTTAGAAGCCTTGGGTACAGGCTTTGGAGGTATGAGCTGAGAATCCAATTATTTTTAGCCCAGCTTGCACTTAAAACAATGGTTTGAATTGTGTCTGAAGGGCTGTCTGAATTTGAATCTTTAAGTAGCTAATAATCAGCTAATTTGCTGCACCAGAGGTGTGTTTCTACCTGTGGCAACCAATGAAGCCCACAGATTTTCCCATGCACCTTTCTGCCAGGTTTTTGTCTGGCACATTAGTGACATTTGTTATTTTGTGCTGCCAATTCAGTGCTACAATGGGCTACTTTGCATGAAAAAAATGCACTTCAAGGCCTGATAAAAACCTGGTAGAAGATGAAGAGTTCTAATTCCCAGTACAGGACATTTTTGGATTACTATGGTTGTGGTGCAGCAGCTCAGGCAGGCTGGGAGCATTTAGAGACATCAGCAATGTTGATTCTGTTTTGTTTGTGAAATATTTTCAAGAAGGGAGACCCAGCTCTGCTGCAGAGAAACCCATGGCACCAACCTCGTGTCTCAGAAGGAGGAATTCCATGGAGACCTCTGGCCAGAAGAGCAGCAGCTTCCTAGACACGTTTCCAAAACACCTACACACAGAAAATCATGTTGTAGGGTTACAGGATAACACAGGAAACACAGAAATAGAGCTGGGAGCATCTCGTGGGCAATGCTGGAGCATCAATTTTTGTTCTAGACTGACATCAGGCAAAGTCATTTAAAAAACATTTTCACTCCTGGCAATGAATAAAGAAATTATTGGCTCAGATGATTTTCTCTCTCCTCATTCTCAGACCTCAAGACTTGTTATTTTTCCCAGGTAAAAAGTCTTTCTGACCCTCTCACAAAGCAATTTCCCTTTCACGTTTCTCTTTGCTTTGGTCTGAGCCCTGCAAAGGGCTGGTCCAGGCTCTCAGGAGAGGACACTTGTCCATGGGTGATGTCCCTGATGTCCTTTTTGTGCATCACCCTTGTTCCAGGCAGCCCCCTGCACTCTTCAGGTTGGCTTCATCCATCATCCCCTGGTCCAGCCCACGATGGGAAAAAGGGAAAAGTCATGGAAGGTGATGGAAGGAATGCAAGTGCTCCCACTCCTCCTCCTCAGACTCCAAACCTCAACCAAGCACTTACCTGGGAATTATTTTTGCATCTGGCTGGCCCAGAATGGCACCAGCCTTCCAGATCTTTCCCCATCTTCACCACAGTGAAAGGTCAGCTGCTGTGGAGGGAAGGGAAAAGAGAAATAAATGCATCTCTATCTGCAGGAATGCGGGAATTTGCCTGGAAAGGCTTTGGGTGTTCCGTGTTTAAGATTCAGTGGAATATGAGTCTATATAAAACTTGAAATAAAAGCAGCCCATTGACCTATTTAATGGGACTAGTCATTAAAGCCACAAGAGCCAAGGAGAAAACAGCCTAATGAGGAATTAAAAATATAAAAGAGGAATAAAAAAACCCACCCCTCTCCGTGCCCACTAGCCCAGGGCTAGCTTAATTAAAGTCAATGTAGAAATCTGCAAGAATCAAGAAATAAACAGTTAAATGTGTTATTTTTATCCCTATATTCCTGGCTGCTCATTCTCTGTGATTGGTTTCATTCTCATATAAAGCAACAGCCTCTTGCTTGCTCTTTATCCTCCGCCTAATTTGGATAAATATAAACTTTGCTAGGCAAACCCAGAAAATCAGTTGTTACCCTGATGAAGATTGTTTTGCTATTCTGATAATTACGAATATTTATAGTGCGTGGTTTCAGAGGGCAGCACTAATTGGACAACGGTTTCTGGACTCTCTTCTCCAAGCACTTAAATGATAAATCAATCACCAAGGACAGATAATATAAATAAAGTGATAGGCTGGCTTTCCCTCTCTCTTCCTTTCCTCTGATTTACAAAACAGCTCCAACGAGCTGCCTGTGGCCAGAAAACTGGGCTTACACTGGGGTTAGGACGTTGTTATGTCTGTTTACAGTGATTTGGGAGACTAGAGGAGAAAAGTTTGAATCAACAAATATTTTCTGCATTCCTACTGGCAACTCCAAGGCCGGTTTTCAGGGTGGGTTTTTTTTTTTCCCCTCCCTTGTCTGTTACAAGTTATGATGTGTGGATGAAGGCTTTTTCCCATGCAGTAATGACTGTATACTGAGATTTCAAGGGGCTGTTCATGACAATCCCATTTTCTGTGTAATTTCATGGTTGTCTTCTTGAATGAAGATATTGGCTGCTCTGAAGCAGGAGGTCAGATGCTCCTGCTCCCTTTCAGTATTGTTCCGGAGTATGTTTCCTTTCAGCTGATGAAAAGTAATTCATCATTTACACCCTTGAATTCTGCCAGCGTTTTTTTGAACAACTTTTCTTTCCCTGTGGTACCTTGGGCCCATGAAAGAGATAAATAGGTTCAATACGGCGCCGGGCCCCGGATCCTGGGAGCAGGTTCGGCCTTGGAGGCCCCGAGCTGCCCCTTTCTCATGATGGAGTTTGTCACCTTTCTACCTCGGGAAGTCAAATCCTGTCGACTCAGCCATCTCTCAGCCTCTCTGAAGTGGCTTTGGCACCCACTGGGGCATGTGAGCTTAAAATTGATTTTTTTTTAAGATCTGTCAAGTTCCCTTAAGGGAGCGGGCAGACAGCCGGCCCCAGGCCCGCACAAAGCGCTCAGTGTCCAGCAGGACACTTCCCCCGACAGAAAAACCTTCCTGCCTCCTGCCCAGAACCTCACTTCTCCTTTTATTTGGGAAACACAGCCTGGCTGGGGCACCCCTCGGAAGCAGGGATGCTCCTGGCTGGGGCCCAGCACCAGGTGGGCACTCAGGACAATGGGATTGTGTCACCCATGCCCTGGGAATGCTCGGCACCGGGCAAATAATTCATGGCAGCACCCCACAAACCTCAAAAATCAGTGGGCAGGTAGTCAGGGAAATTGGGATGCAATGAGAATAAAGATTTTCAGCTGAAAAAGAAATAAATGTGTAGATATAGGCAGATAGATAGATATAAAAATAGATAGATAAATAGATAGATATAAAAAATATAAAACAGAGGTATAAGAACATATAATAGAGGTGTTATACCTCCATTATATAGAACTATAAAAACATATGATATCTATTCAATTTCTGGTTTTATATGTATGTCTATATTAGTATATATTAAGATATATTTGTTGTATATATTAAGATATATTAGTATATAAACTTATAAACCATATCTAATTTACTATATATATACATCATATATATATAACATATATACTATACATATAGCATATATAACATATATTCTGTATATATACATCATATATACTATACACTATATTTTACATATAGTGTGTATATATATTCTATATTTATAGTGTATATACTATACTATATTATATACAGTATGCATATATATATAATGTGTATATAATAAGTATATATAAATTTATACTTATTATATGTTTATAATAGTATATTTTATAGCATATATAGTATTTCTTGTGCATATGTACACTATTCTATATCGTGTCTGTATATACTATATATCATAGTATCTTTAATAGACAAATACTAAATATAATATAATATAGATATGATATATGGAATATATGGTGTACTGTGCATATATATATATTCTACTATTAATATATATACAATATATAACAATATATAATAACTAATATACTACCTATATATAATACAACTTTAGATCATTAAAATCTGCATATTTAATGCATACCCCATTCTTTAAATGACACAGGTGGTTGCAGCAAAAGGCAGGAGTGCTCACTGCAGGAAATGAAAATCCCTTTGCAGAGAGAGGATTCAACTCCCAAAAATTTGGTTCCTGGTGGGCAGGTGGGTCAGAGGCTGCACCTCCCACCCTGGGGCCACCCCACAGCCTCACAGACATCTCCATGAGCATTTCAGAACCAGATAAATAAATTAATTTGGGGGAAAAAACAGATTTGGTCCCTGAAAAGGAAAGAAAAATCTTGTTACAGCAACTTCTCTGAAAGGAGCTCAGTGCAAGTAATAATTTCAGGGCAGGAATTCCAAGTTATTCCACAGCCTGGATTAAAGCATTCCCAGACACAAGGAGCTTTGGCAATGTAACCCTTTATTTATTTTTTCAGTAACTCTCTCTTGTTTGGAGTAGTCTTTCAGAGAAGCAAATAGTCTTTCAAGTTCATCAATTCTCGTAATTTTTCGCTCAGCACACAGGGTCTTAAATGTAGAATATTCCCTGGGCTGGCTTTTTATTTAAATACTGCACGGTTCCCTCCTCCCTTTGCTGCAAGCGTTTGTTATTTTAACAAAAGCATCCTGTGCATCCACATTATCAACACACGTCTGAGTGGGCAAAAAGGGTTGGTTAATCTGCTGCTGTCGTGACAGCAGGGGGAGCAAAAATCACTGCGTCGGGGGGAATTCACAGCGATCCTGCCTCTTAAAAACTCACTTCTGCAAAGGAACAGACGCTTTCTGCAGAAAACAGCTCTTGTGTGCGTCTGCAATCTCCAGCCAAACTCGAGCTGCAGGGTTACCCCAACCTTTGCTGGGCAAAACCTTCAGCAGCAGCAAACAGCAGCTAGAAGTAATTACAAGTTTGAGACACAAGTCAGGAGGGAGCTGGGATATTTTTTAACTCGTGAGGGGAGTGATGGAACTCCCTCTGGAAGCAAAAAAGGGACAGGGAATATCTGCAGCTTGTCTTTTTTATTTTTATTTAAACTGCAGCCCACCCCGTGCAAGGAGGCCTCTGGTGCTTTCCCCTCAAAGATTTAAGGCCAGAAAGGGCACAACCCTGGCCCAAAAACAGTCCCAGGAGCAAATGATACGAGACTCAATCAGTTACATGATTAAGTTAATATTTATATCCTGGAATGTCAGATTAAGCCGTTTTCTGACCCAGAGTTTGGGCAACTTTTATTCCATTTTCAGTCTCATGTGAAGGGTGAGACAACATAGATTTTGTAAGTCACACCATCACAATTAGAAGCCAACTATTTTCTAACTACAATACATTATAAGTGTTTAAGTGATGAGGGTAGAAATTCAATTGTTTTATTTTTTAAGAGTAATAATTTCTCCACAAATTCATTTCCCACACTAGAATATATCCACACTTCCTTCTGCCCACACTTTCAGAATTCTGGGCTACCCTGGTGGATTTTGTGGCTATGGCCACAAGCAATGCTACCCACAGCTCTGCTTTTCTTCAAAGTTTCACTGACTCTTGGAAATCAGACTGATTTTTTTTTTTTTTTTGCACCCCTTATTGCCAATCAGGCCACGTTAAACGATTCTGAGCTGGATATTGTGATATCTGTCGTGTTTGTCTGTTCCTCAGGTGAGGCTGCACGTGTTGCCACAGAAAGGAAAAGCACTCCTCCTTTGTTCAGCAGCTCTCCATCTGCCCAGCCATCCACCCATCTGCCTCTGTGTATTCACACACAAAAATAAAACCTGCTGAACAAATCCGCCATGCCTTTGTCCACAGTACAGTGATTTTTTGGATCTATTTTTCCTTTCAGTTTGCTGGAGAATATTCACAGGATATTATTATCGTCTCAACTATTTTTTTTTCTGCAGTTAGCATTCAGCATTTTCTCTTTGCTTTTCTAATTAGCCTTTCAGTTTGCTTCTGCTTATTTTCTGTAGCCTTTCAACTGCTCCACCTTACCAGATTTGACTTTTTTTTTTTTTTCCCCAACACCTTGTGCTTACTGCTTATCTTACTCTTTACTATACAACTCTACTTAGCCACATTGGGCATTGTTACCTTTATCCTTCTTTAGACTTAAACCAGGATGAATTTCAAATGTCCTCCAACTGTTTCTGAAATATATTCCAATTTTCTTCAGTAGATTTACCATACATTATAATAAAATCCTGATAAAAATTCCTTAGCACACTCTGCACTCCCTGAAAGTCAGCCTGCCATGAGGCTTGCATTGCTTTTTGCTCCTCAACAAATACTTTAAATCAAATGATGTCAAGATCACTGGATCTTTCATACCTCTCCAGTTCAACACCCTTTATTACCCTTGGCTCAAACCCTTGAATTAATTCAAATAGTTTCTGAAAGACAATTCAGTAAGGCCCACAAGGAACTGGAGGCAATCCTGCGTTGGCTTTGGAGACGTGAGTATTCCCTCCCTGGTTCCACCTTCTCACAGTCAATAAAGGAGTAATTAAAAGCCATCTTATCAAAGTTCTGACACTCTTGAAGGCCTCTCTCATCTGCAAGCAAAGACCTAAAAGTTCAAAGAAGCCTTCAGAAAACCACCTGACTACCTTTATTGTGCCTAACTTTTATCAGCATTGACATTGCTATGTCAGCCAAAACACTGGCAGCACTTCCCTCTGAAGACACTCATCTCCCAGGAATACTGATAGGGCTCCTCCTCCACCTACCCTTCCTCTCCACAAAGCCCATCCCAGCATCTAAAACCTCAATTTCTTGCCTCGACCATATCTGTGCTATTCCAATAATATCATGCTTATCCTCGATACTCAGAGTTATCATTGATAAGTCTTTGATGTAATAAATCCTTGATATAGTATCATACTTATCCTTGCTATAAGATATAATCAAAAATGAAAGCAGAAACTTAAGATACAGAGTAAAATATATTACTTGCCAATTTTCCACAGTAACTTTTCATCATTACTCCAAAATTACTTTTTAATGCAAAGAGTAGTTCCAATCACATAGAGGCCCACATGATTCAGATACTATCATAATCACAATTAGATTACATTACTGCAATCAGGAATGGAGATCATTAAGAGAAAGAATATAAATTGCTTTAGTTTTACAAGTACTGAGCTAGCAAAATTATAATTAATCTCCATTTATAATCTTTTCTTTCATAGAACTGCAAAGCATGCTACTTTTTTTAGGCCATCAATACAAATTAGAACTAAGTAATAAAGCCCTAACTACTACTACTGTGCAGTTCTCATTCGTAGAAACTTTCACATTACACAGAGAAGGCTTTTCATGCAAACAGTGCCCTCAGCACAGAGGGGTTTGCAGTGCAATAAGTCCAGCCATTTCTACAGTCACTTTGCTGTTTATAACACAAAATGCAATCAAAACTGTCTATCCCTCCTCGGAAAAATGGATATGAAGTTCTGCTTCTGAAATTGGATGGTATGTTTTGTGAGAGATGAGACAATAATGACTTAGCAGCAGAAGCAAAAAAAAAAAGAAAAAAGGACAAACATGATATTTCACAAGTTTTCAGAATTTCCACTGAAAAACAGATCTGCAGTTCTGTCATGAGCTGTGAGATGGCAGACAAGGCCTCATCTAACTCCAGTACATGCAGCCACATGCAATACACACAGCTCTGGTTGGAATTTTTAAGCTTGCCATGCAAGTTTTTCTCCATTTTAATTCTCAATTTTGAGGAAAAAGAACAGTAAGCTCAGCAGCTGTATTGACCACATACTAAATATTCTTTTAGACCCAAACTTTACACTCCCTGAGCAATCAGAAAATAATTAAATGGGAAAAAAAATTGAAAAAATAATATCAAAAGCAGCCCATTTTTGAACGCACAAGTAACTTTATCCCTTGGTTTTACATGGACAGTGCAAACCAACCTAAAATAGCACAACAATTTCCTGCTTACATGATCATCCCAGAGACAGCTTGCTTTGTGCTGGCTGTAGGGCAAAGGAATGAGGTCTAAATCCAAGTGAAACAAATCTGCAAGAGTGCTATGGATTCCCTTCATCTTTCCAGTTCTTGGGGGTTAAGTTGTGAGGTAGTAACTGCAGGAGAAACTACAAAACAGATTCACAGAAAAAAACCAGAATGGTTTGGTTTGAGAATGGTTTGAGTTGGGAATGGCTTGGGTTAGGAATGGCTTGGGTTGGGAATGGCTTGGGTTGGGAATAGCTTGGGTTGGGAATGGCTTGGGTTGGGAATGGCTTGGGTTGGGAATGGTTTAGGTTGGGAATGGCTTGGGTTGGGAATGGCTTGGGTTGGCAATGGTTCGGGTTGGGAATGGCTTGGGTTGGGAATGGTTCGGGTTGGGAATGGCTTGGGTTGGGAATGGTTCGGGTTGCTCTAAGCCCCAGTGTCCAATTGACCTTGGACACTTCCAAGGATCCAGCTGCTCTGGGCACCCTGGGCCAGGGCCTGCCCACCCTTCCCAGGGAACAATTCCTCCTGATTGCAGGGAAATTCCTACAAATGGGAGCGTGGGAGCCAACTTCGGATCACATTGACGTGTTCAAATACCTTCCTCCTTCATCTGCTGCAAATAAACAGCGTCTGGGATGGCCTGGAGAAGCCATGTGGAAAATCAGCCATTGAAATCCACTTTCCATGGGGAAAGGCACACTGGAGTGCTTTGGGTCTGTAGGATCCAGGGCTGCCTTATTCCAGGGGATGCCCAGCACAGGATTAAGCCAAATGAATGGTGGCTTTGGATCTGTATGATTTGTGCGATTCCTTAAGATCAAAAACCTGGAAAAACCTAGATTATTTCCAGAGAAAAAAAAAACAAAACCCACCACGGTTTGCTGTTTCCATTAGCCCACAATCAGTCACAAATCCCAGCTCCATCCCACCTAGCCCTCATCCAGACCTCCAATGAGATGATTAATAAGGCTGAAAATCAACTTTCAGACTATGTCAGCTGCGACCAGACAGTTTCTACATTACTTTCAAAACTTGCACTCCTAACAGCAGCTAATTCCCATCTAATCTGAACCCTTCAGTGCTTTAATTCCATGCCTCCCATGCTCAGCACCCAATGTTTTATTGAACACAACCTCCTCGCTCCACTGCTTCCCCAGACAAAGCAGCACTTACTTCCTTTGAGCTGGCTTCACTCAAACCCCTCAGCTTCTGGAGCCTGCTTTCCTTGCTCCTGCTCATCAATAATTGCTGAGTGCAGCCTCTTAGAGCCTTAATACATAGAAGTTATCATATAAAACCACATTTCCTCTCCTCCTCAGCAGTTGCTGCAGTTCAGGTGGGGAGCAGCACACTCACTGTCTCATTTCTCTGGTGATTTTCCCTTCTGGAAGCAATTAGGAGCTGTTCTGTGTGACAAGTGCCAGGCACAGATGTCCCCATGGGACACGGTCCCTACAGCTGGCTGGGATGGGTCAGCAGCTCCTCACAGAAAATTCCCTTTCCCCCCAAGTTCAGCAGTGCTTCCAAGCTTGAGTGTGTCTGAACAAAGGCAGTTTTGGATGACAATCTTGGATGTAGGCCTTTAAAATCTTTGTACACTCTATTTCAGATATGCAAATGCTCTTTTGGATATGGCTCTTGATCAAGTTTTCATGAACATCCACGTTCCTCTGCTGAAAAGCGTGTGAAATCAGTCATCTACCAAGCTCATGCAGAAATTGCTTGATTTCAGTTTCCTTGTCTGCCTTTTCTATATGCCTGAAATTGTCTTTATCATCTCTGTCTATGCACTATTTATATTAAAATGTTTTTCTTATCTCCTGTAACCAATTCAGTTTGGGTCAACATTAAAGCCATTCCACCCACTTCAAAGAGAGCCAAAAGCAGAAACCTGAGGAGAAAACTATGAGCATTTGTAGCATCCAGAAAGCACAGAAAAGCCAACTTATTTCCTAATGATTTTAGTTAAAAAGTTCAGAGTACAGAGTAGTGTATTAATTAAATGAGCAAATAATATTTAATCTAAAAAGATGCCACAGATCTGAAGCTGGCAAAACTCTTAATGAGCATTAAAAAATATAATTCACACACTTTTGTTCAAACAGCTGAGGGGATACACACATTAGAGGGGTTTCTGCTTTTGGTTTGTGGGCTGTTGGTGGTTAGTTTGTGTTGTTTCAAACCTGCCAGCAAAAGAACACACTCTCAGAGATATGTCAGAGATAAAGCTGAAGCACCAGGATGCCCATGGCAAACGCAGGGAACAAAGACTCACTCATACAGAATAAGAATGAGTGGTTGTGTACGGCACACTGTTAACTCAAGGTGTTTCTGGAAAGCTCAAATCCTCCATATCAGGCAAAAAAACATTGATTTTCTTACACCCACGAGTTTTCTGCCTGGTGTGGTGGAAAAGGAGATTTTGAGCCACTGTTTGGTGGACATTCTGCTGGAAAACAGATAAAGGGAGTGGAATTCCAGGGTTAGCCTGGGTATAAGAACACTAAAGCCTCTGGCACAAAAATTAGGACTCTTCCTGAGGAAGAAGGAGAACTTTCCAGCATGCAGACCAGGCAAATAAATGGAGTAGGCAACCTGCTATCAGGTGTGATTCCACAGTGAAGCAAATCTCCTTTTCCAAGGAAAACCATTAAGGAAACAGACATGAAATCAGCATGGTGCTCACTATAATTCCCACTGAAACCAGCAGGGAGGGGGTGGTGTTGGATTCTCTTTGGGTCATTTTTAGGACAGGCTCAGCTCTTGCAGGATGTGGTGCAGAGCAGTGGGAAGCTCTGTAGGGGCAGCAGCAGGGCAGAAACAAAGCAGTGATGACACAGGAGATGTGTCAGCAAGCAGTGCCTGCAGCATTAGCCCCACTAATCCCCTCCCTAAGTCAGACTTGTCTGGTGATGGACAAATTATCCAGCTTAGGGAGGTTTCTGGGATGGTGATAGTGCCTCAGCCCTTCTGTGAGCTCCCTCAGTGCTCAGAGCTTCCCTTCAAACACCCTCCCCTTTGCAGGGCACTATCACAGCCTGGGAAAAAGAAAAAGGAAAAATAGAACTATTTCCACAAAAATCTGTCCAAGTGGAAATGGAGGGTTGAATGGGCACAATCCTCAAAGTGGGCAAATCCTCAAATGAATATATTCCAGCACCTAAACTAAATGTATGCTAAATTTTCCTATTCCCACCATATAGGGAAAAAAAATCCCTCTATTCCACACCAAAAGGCAATAAAAGAAGCCAAGGTAGGACTGAGACAAACAAGTCCTAATTTCCCAGTTCCTGAATATTATGCTTTACCAATTTTTACACTGGACTTCCCAATTTCACAGTGCTTCATAAACATTATGTTGCAAACTATTAGTAAACTACTCTGGCTAACACTACCCTTGGTACAGTGATGTCCTCCTAAAAGTGTGCCCTGACTACTCCTTACACAGCTATCATTTGTTTTATTTGTAATCATTATAATTACAGAAGACTGAAAATGTTTGGGTAATGTAGGTAAACAAGGAAAAATAATTACATTCGCTTTATATGAATAAGGTAAAAATATTTGTGATTTTTAAAAGCCAAAGTAACCAAATTTTTGTGGCATTTTACCAGGGTTGTGGATTTACCATCAACACATGCTCAAACTAAAGTTATGTTTTTTTAAAAATAAACATTGTTTTTGAGTGGGAATTAATTTAGGGAGCCCTATGGTCTGTACAGGTCAAACTATCTCTGCAATTCTCTAACTCCTTTTGAATTAGATTAATAAATGGTTTAGTGACCAAAGCACTATCTTAAAAAAATTAAAAATATTCTCTCAAAAAGCTTGGATTTCAATACCAGAAGGGTTCAGCCAGTTCTTTATCATTCAGATGCAGATAAATTGAGTCCTTGTACTTTTCTCTCTATCTCTCTCTCATAAAATCTGAGTTCTGTCTGTTTTACGTAGATACTCATGACATTTTCTCACAAGAGCTGTGATTTACTCCAATGTCTTCAGCCAAAAATATTTCTTCTCCCCTCTGTTCTGTGTTATGTGCTTGACTAAAATTAAGTAGAAATAAGTAGGATGGTAATGGGAAAAGAAACACAGCAACAGAAAGCCAAATATTGCCAAATAAATACAGTTTTCCATCTATATTTAAAAGAAATGAAAATCATACTTTTTGCTCAAAAAACCCTGAAAATGTAAAAATCAGAAATATGTGTGATACTATCAAGATAATTTTTTTTATGAGGAAGAAAAGTCAGAGATATTTTACCTTATCATTTCAAGAAAACGAGATGAAAAGCCAAATGAGAGGAAGGAATGGGAATCATACCTTGAAATGAAATTTTCCTGAATCCAGAATTCCTGAAATGTGAGTTCACCAAAAATGACCTAATCTGTAGCAGGAGAAAAGCAATATATTTTATCTGCTGTACATACAATATATATCACCAGGTATCATGGATATTTACCCTTCTTAATTGAGTTGTAACAATACTTTTGTTGTTAAAAATAAAACCTATAATCAGTCCTCTAAGAAAATTATTTGGATTATTTTTCTTTTCTTAAGGAATACATTTCATTCTAGTGAATAATATAATTCAAGAGAAGCTACATCCCAAAATAAAATGGCATTTGAAAGAGAAAGTGTATGTGTATATTTTCAAGGGGAAAATTATTAAAGCATCAAGGTTTCTGTCAAGGATGGCAAGAGACTAATTCCAAATAAATTGAATATGCACTTATTTTGTTCATTGATCCTGAAGGTAAAATTTAATACTTTTAAAGAATAAAGAATTGGTTACTTTTTTGCATAAATTCACTAAATAAATAAATAAAACCCAAGAAAAATGACAGAACATTGTGACAGTTTAGAAATGAAACACCACAGATGAAATAGAAGCAATTAGCTGAAAATCAATTTGATTGGCCTCCAGGTCTAGGGCTGAGGTACAGGTCAGAAATGTAGCTGTATAAATAAAGCTTTAAACACCCAATAAAAAAAAAAAAAGCCATTCTGGAAACGAGGAGAAGAGTCTTATTTATGCCTTAATTAAAATCTGATAATGCAGGGGAGCTAAAAAAAAAAAAAAAGCCAACTTTGGGGTTGGTGCAATGACCTGAAAATGGGTCCTGTCTCCATGAGGAAGATCTATTGTGTCCCAGGAGAACGTCTGAGGATGGGGCAGCTGAGATTTCTGCTCCTGCTGTTGTGAATCCCATGGATGCAGGGGTCATGGAGGGGTTAGTGAATCCCTTGGGAGATGGAACGTGGGAATCTGCCAGTGGAGTTCCTCCTGGCCATCCCACACCTGAGCACAGCCTTTGGCCTTCCTTCTTAAAATAAAATATTCTCTCCTCCCAAAACCACTCCAGCTTTTCTTGCAGGAGGTTTTTCTACAGCTGAGATTTCCACCCAAGTCAATTTTGACTGTAATTCTTCACAAGAGAATTATTTATGGATTGTTTAGGAAATATTATGTGGGGTGATGTGGGAAATGGGTTTGTGAAGGATTCTCAAAACCTGACTGAAAGCTCACACAGCCTTGTACGCAAACTCTGAGATAAGGTGTGCTGATTTAGGGGAGGAATGGGATAGAGATGGCATTGGTGAGAAAGACGTTGAACCAGAAACAAGTTTCAACAAGTTGCAAACCATGACCAGATATTTTAGAGAATCAGAACAGTGGAAGATGCATTATAGCAGGACCACGTGGGGAAAAATATGAAAAAAAATTGAAAAATAGGTGATTGGTGTTAGAAGTATTAGTAGTGTTATATGAGAAAAGCTAATGGGCTGAAAAACATTTCTAAGGGATTGTAACCAGGAAATAGGGTGGCTTCTGATGGAATGGAGTTGGGTTTTACATCTCTTGTGTCTCACCCTTCATCTAGACTGATAATGGAATAAAATCTTTTAAAACCCCTCTCCGTTGCCCCATCTCTGTAAAAGCTGGGAAAACCAACAGGGTGATGTTCTGGAAGTAAGAGATTTCTATCCTGGAGAACTTTGGCATCTCCTGGTAGCAAATTCTGTGTGATTTGATAGGACTGTCCGCTTCATAAAGCAGCCTTTAAACTAAAGATAATTAGTAATCTCTTGCACCAATTTCGGTGAAATTATTCCAAATTACTTTCACTTGTCTGTGAAACCTGCTATAGGCTTACAGAAATATTTCACCTTGCAAAACATTTGCTTTTTTAAAGTGTAATTTACTGTCTTTATTACCTGTATATTGTGTGACACACAGGTTTAGTTCCACCTTTAGCAATGTACAGACATTTTCAGTGGTTAATATTTTCATGTGGTCATATGTACAGCTGAATAGTCAAACTTTTAAAATACAACTGAAGAAAAAACACTGTAAGACCTGGAAAGTGGCCTTGACATACTAATATACAACTGGCTGTGAGAAACAAAGTAAAGAGCCTAAAGATACCACAAGTTATTTGTTTAAAAAGTAGAAAAATAGTTTTGCCGGTAAATATTGGCTTTCATCTTCAATTAATGAAATAGGTTAATGCTGGTGTAAGTTGTGATCTACACAAATGTTGAACTTAAGTTTGTAACAATTGAGGTGAGTGCAATGTTCCACTCTGTCATTTTTGGCTGCAGATTTTCTGCAGTTTAATATAAAATAGTCCCTGACAAGTATCTTTAGCTAAACTTAATAGTGGTTGTATCTATATAAAAAATTATCTATGAGCTGTAATCCGACTCCTGGCTGTCACTGAAACTATTTCGTGAAATCATAAAATTCCAGACTGGTTTGGGTTAAAAGAGACCTCACAGCCCATCTCATTCCACATGGGCAGGGACACCTTCTACTGTCCCATGTTGCTCCAAACCCCATCCAACCTGGCCTTGGACACTTCCAGGGATCCAGGGGCAGCCACAGCTGCTCTAGACAGACACTCTAAAACCAGTTTTAACCTCAAATTTGCAAATTAACCAATATTAACCATAACCAGTACACAATCACAGGCAACATCTTCAGGTAAAGGTGAGAATTTGCTTTCATGAGGTCTCCTGGGGCTTCTGTTGGAATCTGGATGAGTGATAAACCTGAACTTTCTCTATCTCTACAAGGAGGAGGAAATTTTGCTTTGCAGAGCTTCTGTGGTCACTCTTAGTGGAAAAAGAATGAATGGCAAGGAGAGGAATTGTTTCATCCAGAAGATGTGGTAACAATTTTCAGAAATGATGAAAAGTATCTGTGATGCCACTGGGGTGACCTCTTATGAATATACGAGAGAACAAAATTGCAGAAAAAAGGAAAGGTAAAATAAGAAGTCAGGGAAAACTTCTGGACTGTTAGGAAAGTTCCCAACTGAAATAATATTACGAGGAAGTTTGGAAATCTCGTCTAATGCAGGCATTTAAAAATAATTAATCAAACATCTGTTGAGACCAGCATAGGTACGGTTGACCTTACCTGGAGGCAGGGGTGCATTAAATGACCTCTCTTTTGCTGTCTCCTCTTTGACTGCTGGTCCACATCTTTCTTTCCCACCTCCTTGATGCCTTTCCTTATGCTACCAGACAGGAATGTTCACTAATCAATCTGATCCCCACAGTTAATGCTTTTTCTTTATGAAGGCAGTTGGCTTGAGGAATCAACTGCAGCCCTAATCAAAACAAATTCCTAATAAAACCACTCAACATATGTGAATCACTCCTCACTCACTGCAGTGAAGTTGTGGCGGAGGATAGATTGGAGCCACAAACAACACTTGGAATTAAAAAAAAGCAATTACAACACTTGGAATTAAAAAAAAGCAATTCACAGCATCATTTACAACACCATTTATGAAACCACCCCTGTATTTCAAGACAGCTTTGCATCGTTTTCAAAAGAAACAGGTATAGATGCTCTTAATCTAAATATATCAACTTTCTTTTACTCATTGTTTTCATCAAAAATGAAAGAATATCACAGTTACAAAGTTTTTATTACTTACAAAGACATATTTTTCATCCTTAAGGATTAGCAGCAGATATTTATTTCTGCTGTTTTCATTTTCTAGCTTTCCTGTCTTCAAAATCACTGAATAATTTTTATATTGTTTATATAAAATGTTATATTTTACTGGAGCACACTGATGCCATATAGAATATTTTGCTGTGTTTTCTTCAAGGTTTGAGTATCAAACTTTCTTACAGGTGGATAAAACATTCTTTCCTAGACATTCTTGACATTAAAAATAGGTTTATTATGTTATGGAGAATGAACTTAGGAGGTTCAATTTCCATTTGGAAAGGCCAAGAGACCTGAAACAATATTTTTATAGATCATATAACATGAATTTAAATTAATTCATTCGCCCCAAGAAAGAATATACCTGTCTAAATGGAGTTCAGTAGTTCTTAGATAAATATCAAAGATTAGGAATTTTTTGCTTGCATTTGTTTTCTGGCTTCTCATTTTGGAAAGCATTTCTATTTCCCTGCTGGCCTCAGAGAACACACGAATATTTTCTTTCCTTCACCATCCCATGTCTACACAGAGGGAAGAACAGGAACTTTATCAGCACTTGCTTTTATCTGGCTGCCCTTTTTCCTCCAGACACATTTTTGCCAAGTTAATAACTCAATAATGGTAACTGGTAACTCAATAATAATCACATTTGATGGTGCATTATGTAGTAGGTTTTCATTTGTCAGTCTTAAGACACTTCTCCAAGGAAGCCACGTCTGTCACTAAAGGACACGAAATAACACGACATGGACACACAGCTCTTCCAAGGCAAAAAGAGAGTTTTTAAATTTCTGACTCCAACATTTATAGATTTCCAAAAGTGCCAGTGGATTGGAGGGTGACAGTGCCACCTCTCCAATGACACTGGGCAAACCAATAGTCCATCAGATTTCTCCTCCTCCATAAAAGAATGCAAAACAATAAATTATTTACATAAAGTGTGTGAGAAACTTCGTTACAAGAATGCAAACATCAGAAGGCTCAGAAAAACTTAAAAAATCAGGGTGACACACATCTTGCTCCGTGTGATCCCACTGAGATACAGACTCCTGATGCAACTTGCTCAAGGGCAGGCAGCAGGCCAGGGTCACAATGGGAACAGATATTTCCTTGAGTTCTCCTTCAGCCTGACATTTACAGACCTTTCTGCCTCATCACTCATTGTACGACTTGGATATATCCAAATATATATCCAAATAGGATATATCCAAATATTTCCTATTGATACATTCACTTTTTTTTTTCCAGGATAAAAATGCCCAGCTGATGTCAATCCTTAGCAATAGGTGATATTAGGAATATGTTATTTCTGGAGGTGGTGAAGGGTCTGGAGAGTCAGTTCCATGAGAAGGAGCTGGAGAGAAGGAGGTTCAATGGGGACCTCCACAAGTCCCTGACAGGAAGGGGAAGCCAGGGAACAGGGACAGGATGAGAGAAATGGCCTCAAACTGCACCAGGTGAGGTTTAGGTTGAACATCAGCAGGAATTTCTCCATGGAAAGGATGGTCAGGTCTTGGAAGGGGCTGCCCAGGGAGGTTTGCAGTGCCCATCCCTGGAGGTGTCCAAGGAATTCTGGATGTGGCACTGAGTTCTCTGGGCTGGGGACAAGGTGGGGATGGGCACAGCTGGGGCTCCATGGGCTGGGAGGGCTTTCCAACCTCAGTGACCCTGAAATTGTCTATTCTATTAGCCAAGACATAACCAATGCATCATCTGGATTAATTTTCCACAGCGACAGAACATGAAAATCAGAGTAGGCCACAAAGATCACTTTAAATACAAATTCCAGCTCTGTTTGTGCATAACAAAAGTATCCTTATTATTTATGTCCTTACTAGAGGCTATTTAAATGCAAAACACCTACCTTGCTACCAGGTTGCTCTGCTATTACTCACTGGGTAGGAAGCCTGAATCAAGGAGTCATGTGGGGATTTTACTTCCTCTGTTTTATACCAAATTAACAACCTATTTTACTGAGTAATGATAGGCTGCCCTAAAAATAAGAATGCATTCAAATATCAAACCAGTTTGAAAGACATGTACATACACACCATAACACTGCACTCAAAAAATGCACTCAAAATGTACGAAAATATTGGAAGAAATTGTAGAGGTCGACAAGGGAATTTTCTGCGCTAGACCATGTAATAAAGGCATGCAAAATTCAGAATATACCCGGTCAACATTTAAATCCAAGCCAAAGGAGTCCTATTACCTTCTGTGGGACACAGAATTTACTCAAACCTGCAAATCAGCTCAAAAGAATTAATTGATTTCTGCCTATTTATACCCAACTTTACTCTGTAAACTTTGAGAAAAAAAAAATCTGATTTCATAAAAATATTCTGGCAATTTGATCCTTCACAATATTAGCATACTTTTAAAATGCAAAACCAGAGCTAAATGTTTTTAAAGCCAGCTCTTTAGTCCTTCTCTTCAAATAAAATCACTGGTTTAGTTGCTGAACTGGAGTTTGAAATCAAATTTTTTTTAAAACGTTGCACAAAGGAAAAAATAGCTGGTTAATGAACGGCTTTATATATAATTTTCTGTAAAATATTAGCATTTCAGGCAACATCCAAATGTGAGTTCCCTTTGTAGAGCAGATATGTTGCAGAGATATTCACTGCTAGTTAAGTAATCTCATGTTCAAACTACAACACAAGACAGTGTTTAATGTTCCAGGGCTTCAAATGATGCAAGAGAGGGGTCTTGAACCAGTTGTGCTGACTGGAAGATGGCATTAAATTAGTTGTGAGAAATCCAATGTGGACTATTTAAACTTCATCTCCAAGGGACTTCTTATAAAAATTAAAAAGAATAGGAAAAAAGCACAACTCAAACTCTGATTCTGCAATCCAAGGTATACTTTAAGAGTGAGAATTATTACCTACTTTTTGCAAAAGATTTCTGCAAATTTCAAGCCTGAAATTGCCTGAAGGAAAGCTCTCACAGGTGGAGGGATGGAGTCAGTGCACAGTGTGTCAAATTCCTGTTTGGTGTATCTGACTGGGATGTGTACAGCACAATGCTTCCTCTTTATCCATATTTCTGGTGCAATTGCTGTAAAAAAAAAAAAGGTTTTTTAAATGGAAATATTTTGGTTTTTCATCTGACACATGTGATTTCTTAGTTACCATCAGTTAATGTGTATGAAGGAGGAGTAAAGATTAGAACTAATTGCCCACCATATTTCATGACAGGTACAAAAATAAGTCCCATTAAAATTTCATAAACACAAAAATGTACCTTGAAACTAAGTGCAACAAAAGTGGAATTTTTTTTCTTTGATGGTAAAAACCTATGTTACCTTAAAGTAAATGAACAAGAAACAAAAAATCAAAGAAACAGAAAAGAAACAAACCAAAAAAAAAAAAGTCCCCAAGCTACCAGATTGGTTTTGGATTGCCTGTGGTCTGCAATTTTATGTGCAAAGTTGGAATCCAGAGGGAATCTCAAGCCTTCGTATATAAAATTTATAATGGAAATGCTGTCAAATGCTTAAGTACAGCAAGGCAAATGGCACAGCTCTAACATGTTAAAAAAAATATGAAAATGCTCTGAACTCGGGGTGAAGGCGAGCTGTCTTGACACTGAACATAGAAAGGTAAATGATTGGAACTTTAATTACTTTGATCCGTCATGCCTTGTAGCTATATGTCAGCTAAGCCAACAAAACTGACACAGAACAAAGGCCATGACTGTTTCAACATCTTAACTCATTTCTTATGGTTGATTAATAAGTCTATTGAATGAAACATGTGATGGGAATGGAGAGAAACATCAAGCGTGTGTTTACGCACACGCACAAATCCCGCGTGTGGGGTTGTACGTCAGGGCATGGTGGATGTTGGGCAAGGTGGGGATTGGCTTCTCCTCCCAGGGACAGAACAAGGTGAAATGAACTCAGGCTGCACCAGGGAAGGCTCAGGTTGGACATGAGGAGAAAACTTTTCCAGTGAAAGAGTGCCTCTGTGACGGTGTTCACAGGGGTCCCAGGATGAGGGAAGAGATGAGGATTTGACTCCATGTTTCAGAAGGCTGATTTATTATTTTATGATATTTAGTACATTAAAACTATACTAAAAGAATAGAAGAAAAGGTTCTCCTCAGAAGGCTAACTAAGCTAAGAATAGAATAGAATGAATAACCAAGGTTTGTGGCTTGGACAGAGAGTGTGAGCCAGCTCGCTGTGATTGGCCATTAATTAGAAACATCCAACATGGGCCAAACAAAGATCCCCCTGTTGCATTCCACAGCAGCAGATAACCATTGTTTACATTTTGTTCCTGAGGCCTCTCAGCTTCTCAAAAGGAAAAAATCCTAAGAAAAGGATTTTCATGAAAAGATGTCTGCGACATACCTCAGCACTGGCACAGGCTGCCCGGGGAGGTGGTGGAGTCGCCATTCCTGGAAGTGCTCAAGAAACGAGTGGATGTGGCAGTCTGGGACATGGTTTAGTGGCCATGGGGGTGTTCAGCTGAAGGTTGGACTTGGAGGTTTTTTCCAAGCTGATGATTCCATGCTGTGATGTTTCAGACTGTGGTGGAGCAGGCAGTGGCACACCCAGATCTCACTGTGGGAGTTGTTCCTGGGAATGAAGGTCCATGAACCATCCACCCTTTGGTGGGACATTATCCTTCTCTAGGATATGCCAACATTTCCATGAATCCACACACAGTAACTTCTGGAATATTTCTGATTCCTTGTTCTCTCATTAGTTATAGATAGCCTCAGCTCTTGACAGGCAAAGTCCATGACCACCAGCAGTTTCTTTGATAATAAGAAGCCCCCAAATACAGAGCAGAGCCTGCAGTGATAAAAACACACTTTTCACAGGGATCTTGTACCCCAGTCCACTCTCTTCTTCCCTTTCCAAACCCCATCTACTCCCCAAGTCCCTGGTAACACTTCAGTTGTCTTGCATAGAAATCCAACGGGACAGCTCAATGATTTCAACTCTCACTCCAGTGATGCCTTTCATTCCTGGAGCATGCTGCTGATCTGCCAGAATGAGGCAACCACGAACTTCTGACCCAAACCTGGATATAAAGCTTTCACTTTAATTTCCTCTTTGCACAAACTTCTCAGTCCAGTGCTGATTCCAGGGGTGATACTATGGCTCCACTCGAATGCTCAATGTTAATAAATGTGCTTTCCAAAATTGTGATCTAATGGACACAGTAAGGATGAGCCAGTTTGGCCCCTTTATGTGGGAAAACATAAAGCCAATCATGGTATTTACAACAGAGAGTATGAAAACATTTGTTCTGATCAAAAAAAAAAAAAATTTGGGGGGTGTAGCAGAGTCTGATTTCTGACTTTGATTTATATTTGAATACAAGCAGTAATTCAAACAGTAAGTGCTACTTTTGCCATATTAGAGAAAAAAATAGGGTTTTATTAAGTCAAACATTTGCCTTGAATCTTGGGTACAGTGTCCACTAATTAAATACAATAACCAGATGTTGAAAAAAAAAAAAGGAAAAAAGAAAGGAAAAGCAAAATCAGGAATGAAATAACTCATAATTAGTGAGAGTGAGTCTGCTGGAATCTTGAGTCTTGCCCTCTCTGTACCTTCTCTTTCTCCACATCTGGCCTACCAGTGGCTGGATCCACTTTTTGTCATGCATTTGACAAATTTTAGTTAAAGACCCTTTACACATCATCAGATACTGGTGTTTTGTATTCTCCCATGTCCCCAAACCTTATTTACTGCAGCCCACTCAGCTCTAACACAGGGAACATGTAGTTTTCCATGGTTTTCTATAAGGTAAAATGTTGGATGGTTTTACAAGCTTTGTATTCACAATGCTCATAGAAAAATTGAAGGGTTTATTGCACATTAGAGATTGAGAATGGAGGTGTAGGGTACCCATTTTTTTGGCAGAGAATCCAAGGTGTTTTGAGGAATAACCCACTCTGCCTATATGCAGCCAGCCTGTGTTGCCACCACTCCATAAATTTCACAAACTCTTCCAGGCCTTCAAAAAAAAGAGTCTGGAGAAGATAAGGTGGATTCAGGGGTATTAGAGCAATTTCTGCATAACATTCCACCCTTGCTTGGAAGGATTTGAAGGAACAGTGGCAAGGGGAGATAGAGGAGACATAAGCTGTGTCCTTCCACGTTATACAGTAAATAATAAGAGAAGAGCATTGTTTGCAAAAATCATTCCTGAACGGAAAAGGAGGCTAATTCAAAATTAATTTCATTTATAATAAATACCTCCACCAGCATTTCTATAAATAAAACACCAGGAGTTATTATTCTATGTATTTACAAGAAAGAGGCAATTCTGAAAAACAGTAGAAGGACACCCCAGCCCTCAGAAGTTTAGGAGAGACAAATCCTAAGGCACCATCCACCTTGTCAGAGTCATTGTGAGCCCATCTTGCTTCCAACTCAGTCAACATATGTTTTGCTATTTACCTTGATACGTGGAGAATCAAACCCAAATTTCTGTCACTTCTCCCATAGGCATCTCTCTTTTCTCCCTTCAATGAGTTTTTAAAGTTCCCAGAGCATGAAACATCACTTTGATGCTGCATCACATCCAGTTAGGAAGCTCTGGCATGTAGTGTTATGTTTAAACCAACATGCAAATGTAATCAGGACTGACACGTCGTCCCAATAAAGCAGTCACTCAGCTCTGAGGAACTGGAACAGACAGCTTATAAAACAGAGATTCTCACAGCCACAGGTTTGGGCTTTGGAAATTAATCTCTGGGTCAAACCTAAAGAAAGTTTGAGAAGGATCTTAAAGATGTTCCATGCTGGTCAGTGTTTAAGAGGCGCTTGGACAATGCACTTAAAAATATGCATTAACTCTTGGGTAGGCCTTAAGTGGTCAGGCAGTTAAATTAGATTATAATCTTAGGTGATTAAAATACCATTATTTTCTACTCTAAAGTCTCAGTTTTTGAAACATTCCCTCAGGGACCTTGAGCTGGCCATGGAGAGCTGATGGGGAAGGCCCACAACCACCATGTTGCCACTGGAGCATTTAAGCTGCTGTAAAACTCTCCAACAAGTAACAAGCTCTAGGACAAGACTAAATGGCTTCAAGTTGTACCAGGAGAGGTTTAGACTGGATATTAGGGAAATTTTATTCAACAAAAAGGTTGTCAAGGCCTGGAACATGCTGCAGTGGTGGACTTCCCATTCCTGGAGTGATTTAAAGACATACAGATGTGGCACTTGGGGACACGGGTCAGTGGTGGCATTGGCAGTGCCGGCGAAACAGCTGGACTCAATCTTACAGGGCTTTTCCAACCCAAACAATCCTGTAATTCTGAGAACATGCAGCTCTGAGGGTTTCCTGCAACCTCTCTACAACACCAGCAGACTCAGCCAAACATTCCCAAGCTACCGAACCCAAGAACAGGAGGGGGAGCAAAGTGGGATTTCTCTCACCTCTCTCCCAGGTAATTCTTGTTAATACTTATTGAGAAAACCATGTTGTGCTAACACCCTTTGGGAGAAGCCCTTGCCATGTCCCACTCAACTGGTCAGGAAGATTATGAGGCCTATCTGGGTAGGGAGACCTTCTCCCCTATCCCTGTCTGTATAACCCTCCAAAAAAGCAAATTTCGTGTCCTGATGGTTGTTCTCTGCCCCCACCCTCTGGATCTGGGTTAAGGACACCAGATCCCAGTGGAGGGTTTTGCTGCCCAGTCTTTCATGTCTTA
Organism: Chlorospingus semifuscus; assembly: GCA_035048045.1. Lineage (NCBI taxonomy): Eukaryota > Metazoa > Chordata > Aves > Passeriformes > Passerellidae > Chlorospingus > Chlorospingus semifuscus. The sequence continues at coordinate 2,763,589 of JAWWMS010000287.1, read as the reverse complement.
AACAGCACATCCACACTTGTGTGGGCCTTTGTGCAAGTGTGACCCTCAGCAATATTGATTTTGGCTTTACAGTGCTCCTGTTATCCCTATTGTAAAGAAGAGAGGAAAAGCACAGCTAAATCACTTATCAGGGCTGACAAAAAACCAGAGTGTTGGAGCTGAGAATAGAAACCAGATCACCTGAGGTTTCATTGCTGGGAACGTTTCCCTTCTCTCTCCCATTGAATCTTTGTTCAGTCCTGGGGCAGGTCGCTGGGAATGTGGGCAATATGCAGCTATGTTTCCTTTCCCAGAAGGAAATCCAGCTTTGCAGCTCACTTTACAGAGGCAGCCAGGCCGCTTGGGCTGCCCAGGCTTTTGCAGCTCTCACAGGACGCTGCAAAATCCAGCAATCAGACCTGTGCAGGGGATGGCAGAGCCCAGGAGCAGCACATTATCTAAAAACAGGCTCACACAATATGCTTGTGTGGACATCAGAAACTAATCTTTGAAATGGTCCCTGATGAGGGCTGGGTTGGCCTGAGTGCCTTCTGAAAGTGTTCCAATTCCTCCTTTGCATCCGGTGTGTGTTTATTGGAGAAAGAATAAGGCCTCATTTAAATTCTGCACATGCATTTGCACCGTGACCTTTTTAGCTGTTACCTCATGGCTATATCTGAAATTGGTAATAAAATGCAGCTCGGGATAAAGAACTGCTAGGTGATTTTACACAACTATAATTTTACACTCTCAAAAGGCAGAATATGTAATTCCTGAAGCCACACACGGGAACTCGGTGATACTGGGCTGGATTTTTTGCTTTCAAAGCCAACACTGTGTGAATAAAGCCAACTCTGTACAACAATACAAATAATGAGTTAAACAGATAGGCACAAATCCTGATCCTGTGAGAAACCCAAGTGAAGCCCCACTGAAATGAGGATGCTGCAGCATTACAGGGATAAACATCTCCCACAGCAGAGAATTGGGCATCCTAGTAGTTTTGTGTTCACCCATAATTCTCACAGAAGTGTTTCTGAAGTCTCCCAAATCTGACACACTTCCAACAATTTCCAAGCCATCCTATTCATATCTGAAAAAATACCACAGAACAATGTAATGACTAACAGTGAGAGGGAACCTTGAAAACTATTATTATAATTACACTCTAGTTTTTCTTATACTGTTTTATTGCCTTCCATTGTTCTGATTTTAAGACTCCAGCAAGGAGCCTTTGAGTTAGGTGGTGGCCACATGCAAAGGAAGCCAGAATATGAAAACTAAATATTTAATGTCACTCTGCTTCCCTGTAAAGTCCACTCAGACAGGGCTACTGCTGCACACAAAGAGCTCTGAGCTCAGTGGGGCTCTCCCCAGGCATATGTTCAACTTCAGTGACCCAACAGTGCAGATATCACAGAATTATCAGAGGAACATGGAATGGTTTGGGTTGGAAGGGACCTTAAAGATCACCTTGTTCCACCCCCTCCAATAGGCAGAGACGCTTTCCAATATTCCAGATTGCTCCAAGCCCTGTCCAGCCTGGCCTTGGACACTCCCAGGGATCCAGGAGCTGCCACAGCTTCTCTGGACACCCTGTGCCAGGGCCTCCCCACCTTCATAGGGAAGAATTTCTTCCTAATATCCCATCTAACCCCATCCTCCTTCAGCATAAGGCCATCCCCCCTGTCCTACCACTACTTTTGACCATTACCAAAAGTCCCTCTCCAACATTCTTGTAAGGTAATACTATTTCAAAATTTTCCCAAAGAGGTGAACAATCAAATCCCTGTTCCTTGTTTAAACAGAAAAGCAGAGCATGGTGAAAAAGCCATTCAAAACCAGATTCTGGAACACTCACACTGTGTTATCAAATCAAGCCATGGGTATGGTCCTAACCCCTAAAAAGTGCCAACAGGGGCTTAAAACCTAAAAAGACCTAGCAGAAAGATGGAGGTACAGCAAAGCAGCAAGATATTTGCCACAGGAGCTACCCACAGGTATCCTAAATTCCCCACTCCCTGTGCACCTGCAGGGAAGGAAATACTCATCTGCATTTCAGAGCCGACAGCAATTGCCACCCATGCAGGTCCCAGGGTTTAAACTAGAGGCACACTTTGTAACTGCATCAGCATCTTGCTTTCTCACTGCACATTTATTTATTTCAGCTGGCAACAGTCTCCCTGTCCAGATTTGTAGTGGCACAATACATTAGGAAAACACTTCAGAGTTCAAGTTTGGGTTTCAGTTTAGCAATTAACACCAGTGTAACAAAGCCCTTAAGCGTTTCTAGCACCTCCAGTGATCTGAGAAGTACCACAACTAGTAACCCTTAGGCAAGAAAACACACTGAATCTGGATAATTCTGAGTTTACAGGCAGTTCCCCATGAATCAGTGCAGATATTGTAGTGGCAGAGATGCCTGGATTGGGTGTTGGATTTTACCTATATTTATGTATTGTTGGTTTATAACTATTGCAAACCAATCATGGAAGACTCCCCAGCACCACTTACATGGATGTGAAATTTCTAAGTACAAATGTTGCACAAAACATTTCTATTAGTGCAAACACCAATCTCCAAAAGCATATCAGATCGTTACTACACTTACCTCATCTATCACAATTTTCATAGGCAATAAAACCAAAAGGGATCTTCTGAGTCATCAAATCCACCACACTATCAAATTCAGTTTGTAATTGCTTTCCTAAAATGCTCCTTGTTCACCTTAGAGCTGTGTTTTTGTATTTGGGCACATCATCTTTCAAATGGCTAAAAGATTTCCACTCTGTTTGTGATCTGTTTAAATCTGTTCCACATTTTTCGTGCCTACGCTGCCTTTTGGCTCAAACACATCCCTGTGAGCACATCCAGAAATAAAATTGGTGTAGGTGAACGATCACTCAACCTGCATAAGAATAAATCTGAGTTGTAGGTGTGCTGGGATTTCAGCTCATGCTTCATCCCTGGGCTCACCTCAGCCTTGGGATGATATTTCCTGGCTGGTTTAAATGTGAGATTAGAGCACCTCCAGAAGGAGCAGATTCTGTTCCACGGGCAAGTCCCCCCACCCACCTCTGCCACGTCAGGTCCTGCATCAGGGAAACTTTAGGTGTGCTAGCTCCACTTATTTCTCATTGAAACCCATCACCATGAAGAAAATCATTTATCTAGCTCCAGCTCCAGCATTTGCTCACTTTTCCAGAATCCAACAATGTAATTCTTTTAAGTGTTGCCATCAGAAAAAAGTTTTAAGATAAACAAGTGTCCATCAGGTTTGTGGGAAATTTACTGATCCTCTGAAATTGTTTCTTAAAACATCTCCCATTTCCTTCCTCTGCATCTGTAAAATCTGATTGCACAAAGATTTTATTGACCCAACAACTTGTTGATTTTAACAACTTCTAAAGCTTCTCACTTTGGGGAACACCTTTATCTGTAAGTTATTTTATTTTAGAAAATAATTCCTGAGATGACATTTTAATAGATGTATTCATAAGAATACACTAGTATTTTTAAAAATAGCTTAAATTCTGAAAGCACCTGTAGATCTTTGTTTCTGTCAAACTTCATTATATTTTTTTGTTGTTTTTCCCTTCAAAAGCAAACCCACTATGTTTTAATGAAATTATAATACTACATTTTTTAATATATATTCTAGGTATTCAATATATATATTCTATATATTCTAAGTATTCAACTGACCCTCTGAAAATGTTTCTTAGAACATCTCCCGTTTCCTTCCTCTACATCTGTAAAATCTGATTGCACAAAGATTTTCTTGACCCAACAATTAGTTGATTTTAACAACTTCTAAAACTTCTCACTTTGGGGAACACCTTTATCTGTAAGTTATTTTATTTTAGAAATTAATTCCTGATGTGACATTTTAGTAGATGTATTCATAAGAATACAGTAGTATTTTCAGTATTTTTTAAAAATAGCTTAAATTCTGAAAGCACCTGCAGATCTTTGTTTCTGTCAAACTCCATTATATTATTTGCTGTTTTGCCCTTCAAAAGCAAACCCACTATGTTTTAACGAAATTATAATTCTAAATTTTTTAATATATATTCTAAGTATTCAATTTGTTTAAAGTGCTCATGAGGGTTTTTTACCCCTAGAGGTGACTCATTCTTCCTTTTTTATCAAATTATTCTATAGATTTTCAATACATTCATGCAGGATCAAGTCTAATCTAAACACTGGGTATTTTTGCAATTTCATTAAGAAATACAGAATGGAAGTGACTTTCTCATTCTCTGTCAAGGCAGAACAGTTTCCAGATTTTCTTTTTGTAATGTAGAAAAATTAAAACATCCTTTGTCTTTACATTAATTCCTAATTTCCATATTAAAATGTTTCTGCTATTGTAGAACAATATTAAGGCAAAATAATAGATTTTAAATGACAAAAACCTCCTTCAAACCTCACCATAATGTCTCAGCTCATTGGGAATAATCTTCTCCACAGTGTGATATTGATAGATGAATTCCAGATTAATATTCATCTGTAAAATAAGCACCAAAGGTCATAATCTGGCTCCTGATGGGCATCCTGGTCTTCTCCTGGTGTCCTGAACATCCAGACTGCCACATCTGGAGCTTGACAATGTCATATTCCCAAATATAGCTATGATCCCAAAATTTCCCCAGGCTTTCTGATTTATTTTTTTCAGCATGAAGAAGTGCGAGCAATTTTATGTCAAATGGGAAGAATATTTTTTTTTTCAATTTAAAATGACAACTCACTCAAAATATTATTCAACTACATGTGGAAAAAGCTTTCCAAAACACTTTTCCATCACAAATGATGACATTTATTTTGAGTGGAATGACATCTTCTTTTTACCCAGAAATTATGGCTTAATTTTTATAGCTCCAAAATATTCTTTTTTAAGTAGAAATGAAGCAAATATTAGAAAAGTATCTTTTTAATTGTTAGAAAACAAACAAAATTTTTACAGTTCTATCTCTTTTTTACTTGCAGGGTAAAATGTTCCTTTTACACATCTTTAATTGATAATTATAAAGCAGTGAGAGCAGGTGAAGACAGAAAGAGGTGGAGAAAAAAGGAAGTTACATTGGTTTAGTTGAAGAAGGTATTTATTGTTTTATTACCATAGTTTAGGCATCCTGGAGTGAATTAAGGCAGATGCTCTACAAAGCCAAGCAGGGACACAATCTCCAGAAGACACCAGTGAAATTTCTTTTTTCTACAAATCCCTCCAGCCCAGAGGAGATATCAGGCTGGGAGCACACCAAAACCACCAAAAACAAAATTTTTAATTACTCAGACTGGTTCCTACTACAGAAAAGAAAATAGGAACTTTTTAAACAAGTTTTGCCACAAACATGGATCCTCTCATCGTGTTTTTACCCCAGTTTCCCTCATTGGTGTTGCAGAACCACGCAGTGATCTGGGACATGAACCCTCAAACTCTGCCCAAGAATTCCCAAAAATTCAAGAAAAATTGTCTCAGAATAAGATACTAATTATTTTCCCCCATATAACTTAACAGTGCCTTCTTATACTTTCATGGGTTAGTGTGGTTATTAGTAAATAAGTAAAATTAACAAAAATATTAAATGGTATGTTTTTAGTAGTGCATCTTGCCCTGAATCAATGACATGAAGGACGGTTAGGTGAAACCACTTCCATTATTTTCCATTTAAAAAAATTTGAAAAATTTTCCTTAAATATCACCAAGAAAAGGATCAACGTAAGAAAAAGGTTTGATCTTGATTGTCCTTTGAAGTGTTTAATATCAAAAATTGTAAAATCATGAAACAACTCTTTCTGCAGCCATGGGTGCACATTCTCAGGTAGATCTTTGTGCTGTAACTCAGACTTTAAAATTTTCTGCTCTCAAATCACCACATGTGTGATTCAGCACACGTACAAGGCGCATTTGCAAATGAGGGAAGAAAAATCCAAAGTTCAGGTGTTCTAGGTGGAGAACCAAAAATAGGTGCAAAACATCATCATCCAAACTTCAGAGGATCATTTTCAACTCAAGTTCTACACAAGGGATTGAGTGTTTTACCCCAATCAATTGGTTAGTTCAAATATACCTCAAAAATCACATATGGACCATCCATGTTTTTTAACAATTATCCTTTCCATAATTTTAAAGATGACCTGTAACACCTCATGTACTTCCCAAGTATTGAAAACCAGAAAATTTTTTCTTCCCAAACTTGAAATTTTACTTACAAAATTAAAATGGCTTGGTTTATTTTTTAAAATTTAATTTCTCAAACCTTTTGCATATTGGAAAATCCATCATCATTCTTTGCCACAGAATTTCAGTTTTGACCGCGTTATCCCTTCTGGGTGAAAAACCTTTGATTAAGACCCTTTAGGTGTATAGGTTATAAAAGCCATGTCAGTTCTTCCCATAACCAAAGTCCAGCTTCCATACCCAATTGTTTTCCATGGAGGACTGTCCACTCACTTAAAACATAAAACTTTCCAAGCCAAGCACACATTTCACTGGCAGTTTTCAATGCTCCAGACTGTTACAGAGAAGATATTCTCCTGCCATGTTCCATGTCATCCCTACTTATTCACAGTGACAGTGGGATTTTGCAGTCTAGAGAAAAACTTACTTTACGTGATCTGGAGTCTGCTCAGAAAGATGTTAAAACCAAGAAGCTAGAAGAGGAATTGGAAAAATTCCAAATAGGTGAAGAGGAATTTGTGTATGTGACGAGGAGCGATGATTCGACAGCGCTCCTCCACGCCACAAAGCTCGGCTCGAGGTTTGCCGCACGTGAATTGAAGAAATCCAGAGGCAGGATATCCTGATCATCCCTGACAACTGGATAAGGAGACAGAGCAGTCCTGGGGCACGTGCTTGGATGTGATTGCACATCAACAAGCGCTGGAGACGATAAACAGAAGAGCAGTGCAAAAATACACTGTGGTTGGCAGCTGTGGGTGAGGAGGAACTCTTGGCATACCCGAGCACAGAAGCTGTGGTGGAGGAGGATGACTTACCCAGGAGCTGCTTGTTTGTAACTTTGACAAGTGTTTTCTTTCAACGTGGATGATGTGCTCGAGCTAAATGTATTGTTACACCCAGATTGACAGCTCACATTTCCAGTGCTGTCCTTTTAACTCACGAGCAGCGGGAGTGTGATGGAAATCTCGTGGCAGCAACACTTTTAGCAGAACTCTGTGGAGGAAATATTTCCTGAAACATTTGCCCAGCTTGGATAAACCAACTGAAATACAAACAGCCAGCCCAGGATGAGAAGGTGATGTGATGGGTAAGCACATCACAACCACTGCCTCCTGAAAATTGTGAAAGGTGTGGTGGCCAACAGAGCAAAGATACTGACAATTATTTTCACGTACTTAACATGAGTTCAGCTGCTGTCCCACACACTTCTGAAGTGCAGTGAAATTCATATAAAACATTCCAAGATCCATTTCCTAATCAAAGTTATCTGACCAACAACTTAGATCCACTTAGATCATCCAAGCCTGCACAGACATCACAGTGGAATTCTTCTGCACAAAGAGGGCTTGACAAGAGTGGATCTCTGATATCCACATAATCAGGAAAAAAACATCCAAAATACTCCAAATAAACTTCCCAAAATCCCTCCTGAATAGTACTGATCTTCACTTGGGCAATGCCCTCTCTGATAGGAGTGGGTGACCCAAGGTCCTGACTAATTACGGATATTAAGAGTCCAATATAATTTTCCAACCACACATACGTGAGCACTAAGTCCTGGCCAAACACCAATTTGGAAAATTATTTTGCCTACCTAAAAGTCCCCGTTTTCATCAGAATTCTTCATTTCCAAAGCTGTTCTGCAGTGCTGTTGAGTGCTGTTAAACAGCTGCAATATCTCACCCCAGAGATGGCTGCATTTCTGTGGTGGGTGATGCTATCCAAAGAGTTTGAATATCAGTTTAATCACTTTGGCATCCTCCAGGAACAAAGTCACTATTTAAATGTAAGATTATTGTAGAGAATAAAATTGTCAATAAATGTAGTAATGTCTATCTCTAACTATAAGCAATTAGAGAGCTGATCTCCAACTCTCAAAAAATAACACCAGATGGTATTTTTCAGAAAAGTCAAATGTAGAATATTATATTTTTTTGCATTTTTCAGTACATCATGATGGCAAATAATATTATGTGAATCCTGCAAGTACAAGAAAAATCTGCAAGTATAACATTCTTCTCTTCCAGCGAACATCCTGTGAATTCATAAATATTTACATTTTGCAAGTTATAATTATGTAGCACTGGAGGAAAAAAAAAGAGTGACTGTACATACAAGTTTATAAAAGAACATTCATAAATTAAAAATGTGCATTGTTCTGAAGAATGATACCTACGGTGTTTTTTGTGTCAGCCTGTCAAACCGTGGGGTACCTTCCAACCTCTCCCTCAGCTGGGAAAAAATTAGACTTTTAGGTCTGAACAACTATTGATCTCTTAGTGTTGTTACTATTAATAGTTTTAAATCATTATTTGTGAATTCATCACTGGAGGGATCTGTTAAAGCAACAAGAAAAGTTTGTATTGCAACAGGGATGATGCTCCTACACAAGCTGACAAACACAGATGCACTCCGAAACTTTTGGAATTTTGTGAAAAAACCCTCACCCACTTGCCTGGATTCAGACAGTTCAGTGTTATCCTGTCACTGGGTTTTTTTTGGTGTTTTTTTTTTTTTTAATTGGAATTTTGTATAGTTTTCCTGTTGCTGCAATTTATGTACTAAAGGATAATTTTAGTGTTAATGAATCTGAACTGCAGGAGAGTCCTGGAGCTGAGATTTCAGTTGCAAGAACATCATTTTCTCAGCAACCAGCAAAAACTATTCATTGAAGACTATTTTTATTGAAGGAATTTTACCATTTTTGTTCATGAATAATCCATGAACAGATGTTGATTTTTACAAGTTCAGTTGTTATTTGAAATTGTTTGAATACTTTATACAAACATATTGCAACCTCTGGGTTATTTGTATTTTTTTTGTTGTTCTATTACAATGTTCAACTATTCATTGTGAGATAGATTGCCTCCTTATGCAAATAAATCCTTACCACTGTAAAAAAAATAAAATGGTTGGACAGGTGACCTAGGTGTATTATTCATGATGTAAATTCTTTAGGGAAAAAAAAATAAATACTTTATGACCAGAAAAGTCAGCTTTTGCAAATAGGAAAAAAGAAAGGAGAAAATTATTTGTACAAATGCTTAATACTGGCTGTAGGATGGTCAATCCCTCTGAGTGTTCTTATCAAAGTAAAAACTCTGCACAGCCATTCATGCAAATAGATAAGGATTTCTGAATGTGGGAGTTGCTTTGATGTCTTAATTAATAGCTGTGAAATCACCTTTCACTCTCTCTCTTAAGCATTTGTTCAGCTCTATTGTTGAGACAAAAACAAAAACCATGGTGGCAGCACCTTTCTCTTGTAGGTGTTTCCAACCTGGGCTGCATTTCCATTTTCCCTGGGCTCTTTCCCTGCAGGCAAATCGTGCATTTCCTGCTCTTCCCTCTTCTCCAACATGCCAAATTTGCATCCACACCAGACAGTTTATCACAGGAGAAGCCTGTGAACACAGCAGGCAACTTTTCAACCATAATTTTTACCTTGTTAGCTTGTGCAATATTACCCTAATTCCAGACAAATGATGCCACCTCTTCCAAGAAGAAGGAAGTCACCAAAAAAAGATTTCAAACCAAATTTAAGCATCCAAACCTGAAGTCCTTTCACCTAACATGAATCCTTCCCCCTTATCCTTGGGTTAGATCCCTTTTAGGTGCCTTCCTGGCACTCCTGACAGACATTTATTGAAAAGTTTATTATTTATTGGAGCTGCAACCTCTTGGCTTTCATAGAGTCATTTAGGTTGGAAAAACATCTAAGGTCGTAAAATCCAAGTATTTTCCGACCATCTGTGGGAAATTTACATAAAAATAACTGACCAAACTATGCTGATGTTCAAGTCCATGTTCTGGGAAGCGATTAACTTTTCTGAGAAACTACATTGAAATAAAAGAAGGGTTGTCAGTAGGAGCACAGGGACAGAGAGGTGCTGGTTGTCCAGATTATTGAATAATTATTGAATAATTTGGGGAATGCAGGTGGCAAGCTTGCTGGGGTGTTTTCATTATTTCTGTTACTTTTCAGAGCTTGTTTTCCACAGGATCTGAAACACCTGAAGCTGGCTGATGGCTGTGAGGAGCCTGGAGTGACAGCAGGAGGGGAAACGGCTCCAGGTGAATGACAGTAGGTTTGAATTGGGAATATTGGATATTGGGAAGGAATTCCTGGCTGGAAGGGTGGGCAGGCCCTGGCACAGGGTGCCCAGAGCAGCTGTGGGTGCCCCTGGATCCCTGGCAGTGCCCAAGGCCAGGCTGGACAGGGCTTGGAGCAACCTGGGATAGTGGAACTTGTCCTTGCCATAGCAGGGGTGGATTGGGATGACCTTAAAGTCCAATTCAGCCCAGAACCTTCCACAGTTCTGTGATTTTGCTCTTGGGCACCACCCAATACCCCTGACGGCCAGAGAGGAAAAGTTAAAACTCAAATTATGAGCAAAGCAGAGATTTTTATTTATACCTGCAAACCACATTAAGCTTGTTCCCTTTCTATTTAATGCTTGGGCAGTTGGCAACATTCTCTGTGAGGCCACCACGAAATTTTTATCCCTGATTCTTTCCCTCTACAGCATCTTCATGGAAGCTGCAAGCCAAGCCACCAGTCCAGGTATGTTTATATGTTATATTTCAGCCTCTGCAATGCACTAATCCCCATAGTTGACAGCACTTATGTTGCAATGACCTGCAGTCATCTGATCAACTTTCTGAATACTTACCAGCTATAATCAAATATATTCTCATCTCTTATTTGAACAAATCAAACAGAAATTGAATACATTTTTTTTATGAACACTAGCAATATGTTCTCTTCTCTGATAATTTTGACATTAAAATTCCATTTTAATAATCCCATCCTTCAGGCTTTGCAGACTCTTAAGGTATTAAAGCAAAAATTATCCTAAGCAGTTAGATTATAATGTATTTAAAGATTAGACATTTCATGTTGAATATTAACTGCTCCACTTCCCAGGGAAAAAAAATGATGCAGGTTTTTTTTCCCTTGTATAATTTATACATTTTTGATAGGTTGACTATACAAAGTTCAAACCTTTTATGAAAAAATACTACCAAATATACTCATAGTTCTGCATTGTATTAAAAAGCTGTATATAAAGGTATGAGAAAACATTTTTGCTGACATCATTAACATAATTTGATCCCTCAGAAATGGGAAAAATGGCTGTTCCACCTCAGCGCAGCCTATCAGGCTTCTGAGCCGAGACAAGATAATAAAATATTTGCAGTCTAAGGAAATTTTATTTACACATCATAAAAGACAGGTCACACATTTGGACTTAAGGTTTGATAATTGTGTAAAATGGAGAAGCATTAGTAAATTACTCTGAAACAAAACAAATAATACAAAAAAAAAAAAAAGAAAATTACTAATTCATAAGTATTTCATAGGTATTTGTCTAAATAATTTCAATTCTTTATGAACCCTCCCCGTTCCCTGGAAGTGTCCTAGGCCAGGCTGGATGGAGATCTGAGCACCCTGGAAGGTGCCCCTGGTTGTGGCAGGGGTAGAATTTGATGGGTTTTAAGTTACCTTCCAAGCCAAATCATTCTGGAATTTTACAAACGCCCAAACACAGCTCTGAAATCAGAATAATCATTCAGCCACAGCTCCTGACATGGACACTGTCCCCTCACCACTTGCTGAGCAAAACTTCCTCTACAGTGAGTAAAATCTCCTGCTTTAAGCACACACACAGCCTTATTCTGAAATAGATTCTCTGCGTGGAAGAACCTTCACCTGCAGAGAAAAAAAAAAAAAAACAAACAAAAAAAACAAAAAAAAATTGCAAAAAACCCCCAAAAAAAACCAAAAAAACCCAAACAAAACAAAAAAAAAACACCTTAGACCAAAAAAAAAAAAAAAAAATCCCACCCAAGATTTCTTCTTAGAATTTTCACTTCTGTGTATAAGTTCGCAGCGTGGCTCAAAAGACCCCAACCCTGCCAACTCCCCCAGCAGCAGAGGGACCTGTGGAGCCTCTCCAGAGCTTCCCCTCCTCCAGGCAGCAGCACAGGGTGTTTCTCATCTCTTCCTATAAGCAAAAAAATTGTTTACAGGGGGGAAAACTCTGTGGTCCAAAGGAATCTTTTTGCATTGGTGGGTAAACAACAGCAGAGACGGCCTTTGTTTCCACACTGACACCATAAATACACACCCTTTCCTGTGCTATTACTTCTTCATTTTTTAACCACGTGCTTGTGCTATTAGAAGTGTATTTTGGGTTATTTCTGCGGAACATTTCACATCTTTTCTCTTTGTCCTTTTGCCTTGCCCTTCAATTTTGACCGTGATGGATCTAAGCATATTTAGGACATTAAGGGCAAACTAAATTGTTGTTTATACAGTTAAATGTAAAAAGCATAATGGTAGGGTAGTGTCTATATCCTGGAAAATAAGTACACTTGTCTGATTTTTATTACACATCTCCTCTCCTGATGTGTACTGAGTAAATTGTGGGGTCTCTGCTGAAAATGCAGCATGAAAGTTTAATTCATCTGCAGGATCTGTCAACCTGAGCGTGCACTGAGCAACTGAAAACAAAGAGAGAACACTTGAGCTTGAGGAGAGGCACTCTGAGAATGCCTTGATGAAATGTGTGCCACCATAGGGCAGGGATGGACATGGGTGATCTCCTTCACCAACAGCCTGAACCTGGCATCAGCATCTGCCCAGCTTTGCAGGGGCATTGCCACCCCGAGGTAGGAGCTGAGAGGGAATCCCAGACTGGTTTGGGTGGGAAAGGACCTTAAAGCCACTCCCAGCCATGGGTAGAGACATATTCCACCATCCTAGGCTGCTCCAAGCCCTGTCCAACCTGGCCTTGGGCACCTCCAGGGATGGGACGGCCACAGCTGCTCTGGGCACCGTGTGCTGGCGTGTCGCAGATGTCTTTTATGGAAAATCCTTTCCTTAGGGTTTTTCCTCCTGAGAAGCTGAGAGGCCTCAGGAACAAAATGTAAACAATGGTTATCTGCTGCTGTGGAATGCAACAG